>MJUU01066443.1:185347-278784 GCA_002080025.1 Modiolus philippinarum | reverse complement strand
GGGCTCAAGGAAGGTATTTGAAAAAAAAATCCAGGATCAGAAATGTTGTGAAAAAAATTATCAGGACAGACGGAAGCTGAAAGAAAAATAACCAGGATGACATATATTAAGCAAAATTTCTTGCTTGGACCGAAAAAAATGACAGGATTGCTTGCACTTAGAAAAAAATTGTCAGGCTCAAAGATTGCATGAAAAAAATATCCAGGATCAGATGTTACTTCCTTGCCCCCCCCCCTCATAAAAATTAAATGGTTGCTCCCTTATTGCCTTAGAAAAAACTTTTACATGTGTATGCCAGTATAAACATTAAGAACTCACATAAGTATATATGCCAATATCTGCCGCATAAAAAAATATTGTAGCTAAAGACATTGCGGTTTGACCATTTTGATAGATGTAATTTTACTGAACCCTTGTCCTTTATAATTTCGCACGTTTATGGCATTGGGTTGTGAGGGGGAAATCCGAAATTTACTTCCACAACATTGTTTCGAAATGACCTCAAGCAGGAAATAATTTTTTTTTGTTATTCAAAACGTAAATATATATAACAATGTTGGGCTGATTTTGTACCTTTTAGATAGAACAATCATACCAAATTTATTCAAATAAAGGCTTTATTCATGTTAAAATGACCTAGCTTCAAGATGAAGAGCAACAATAAAAGCGTTGTTCCATTGCTTAGTTTTACCATGTATTTGTATAGACTTTAGATTTGCATTTACTGCATATCCATTCATATTGTTAAGTATTTTGTTCTAAACTATACCTATTTAAAGTACATTAAATTTTATTTTTATCAACATTACACAGCACAAAAGAGGACATCAGAATATTATGCATTTGTATTCGACCTCACATTCCTATTAAGGCCAAAGGGTCTTATGTTAAGTATGTATTCGCAGATCGTCTAGTTGCCATCTTGGACGAGGTAGGGAAATAAAAATCACAAACGTTAAAGGGGACCAACCATGGATTATTGTCACCAAGTTTAGTTCTAATTGGCTCAGTGGTTATAGAGGAGAGGATCTTTGAATTTTACTTCCAAAAGTGATGTAATTGCTACAGACAGGATTATTATCACTGTCAAAGTCAATACCACTGTCTAAAGGGCAGTTTGTCTATATTGCTGAAAAACCAGTTAATAATAGCTGTTATGTTTATTTCAGATGTTCGAAAATGTTCTTTTCTATACAAAGTCATTTAACATTAAGCATCAGCTGAATGATGTTTAACAAACAGACACAGTGAATCCTAAAGATGAACAATGTATCTACCATCCTTCAGTTTACCAAATTTGTTGGTATTCAAAAATATATCGATGATAATTTCATAATTTTGTCGAATATTAAAGCTGTAACAACCGTAAAAGTATGCAAATTGAAAACAAAGTGTCAACAGAACTTCGTGAAGTTTCAATTAATGTCGATATTGCATATACAACAAAGTCAAGGAACTTTCATTTTTATCCTTTCGTGCACCTCGGAAGTTAACGGACAGTTTTATATGAAATGTCAGAATACTGAAAGAGAGCACTTTTACATATTGATTTATTTTTATAAATACAATGTGTGTTTATCTTCAAACCTTCATGGATGTATCGCTGGATGTCGTTTACTATTCTACGTAGTCAATTCATTTATTAATAATTACGCATATATTCGCCCAAATCGTTATATATGTCCACGCACACACTATTCATTTGTAGTTCGCCAACAAAATGAATGCAAATCTGTGTATTCTCTTTGTAGACAAAACAACCTAGCAATACCTACAAATGTCATTACATCACCCCACCCAACCTTCCTCTACACACTACACATAAGCATATAACTACATAATAACAAAATAGACAATACTAGAATACTGACAAAGTCAGAAAGGGCCCAGCCCCCTTGTGTGTCCCAAAAACCTGTTTGCGGAAAACATAAATAATAAAATCATAAGTTATTACAAAAGAGACCTTCCTTTGATAATGTCAAAAACTGTGCATAAAACTTATTAAAATATGTGAAGGTTATTCAAAGTTATCATACGAACAGAACTACAGTACCAGGAATATTCAACCTGGCAATTTGACTGCAAAAGGATCACTAAGGGATCACAAAAGGATCACAGAAAAAAGTTATGATCATTGATTGCAATCCAGAATTGCGGTCAATGACCGCATGATCACAAGGTTTCCGATCATTGATCACGGGTGTTGTGATCCTTGATCGCAGGTGTTGTGATCATTGATTTCAGGGATTGTGATCATTGATCGCAAGGATTGTGATCAATGATCGCAGGAGATACAATTAAAACATCACAGGCGTTTTGATCAAGGATCACAAACCTTGCGATCAAGAATCACAATCCTTGCAATAAAGGATCACAAAGATCGCAAGAGTTGTACTATCAATTATTGTTTATTAAAAATAGAATTTTTTTTAACGAAATGAAAAATGTAATAACGTGTTAACTTATATTCATTATATATGACAACTAATCGTTTATTTTACGTGTATTATTCATTTTTGATGATCAAAAATTCGATAATTGTTCTTTTTTATTGTTGCTTTTATTAATACAATACTTTTTTTTTATATTTTTGTTTACTTTTTCATATTATTTATTTACTAATTAATTTATTTATTATATTTATTTTCTTACTATTATCATTTCTAGATATAAAGCCTTTTACATCTTAATGTGATTTTCCGATTAAAAAATTCTTTGTATTTACTGCACATATGCCCAGAATAATTTATAATGAAAATATTTTACATTTATATATTATGTACCATACAGTGCCGGATTACTGATTTTTTTAGATAACTTTATCTGTCATTTGTAAGCCATTTACTCCTGTTTTGCGAGGAGTTTATGGCATTTACATCTAATCTTTCAAAAGATACTATTTAAATAAGAGATCTCGTGTGTTTGAATGCAGATATGTATACCACTGACTAGTAAAATGAGCTTGTAGGACTTGATCACGAGTCTACGGGACTTTCGAGATGAGAGTTTTTTCCAGTAAACAAGAGATCTTTATGCTCCAGAAGCTATCAATGTATATTGTACGCGCACATTTATCATTGATTATGAGTGATCGGTTGTTCAATACTTTTAGCGTTGTGTGTAAACTTTTTTATGTCAATTAAAATCTACGTTATGCATATTTCTGAACTCTCCGAATTAAGTGACTTTTTGTTTGTATTATTTTTATCATTATTTTATCCAATGGGTCCTTTCTCATGCCCCCTTTCTCCCGGTCTCCCTGAATCATGTCCGCCTCCTCTTAAATGGATAAAAAAGTCAAAATAATACACAGTGACTGCATGGCATTTTTTTCAAGCTTGCTCATCATTAGACAGGGAACATTAACCCCCGTGTAAAAAAGGTTCGTCAATATTCTTTATGCCAGAATCAAAGTGGTGTCACTCTCAATATCATTTAGAAGCATTAATTAACAAAAGTATACTGAAATATTTCTTCCGGTAATCGTGATGTCTTTCAAATTAATTTAATAAAGTAACGTATCATCTTAAAGATCTTCTATTAGCTTTTAAAATATTTGTGAATAATTTCTCTATATGTTAATGCATTTAAAAGATATGAAGGACAAGGCATGCATTTCAAGACTTTCTGGTATTTCAAACTTCCCGTTAATACACATTAAATATATTTGTAAATGGAACGAACCTATAACTATGTACTTGGCGATCAATGATCACAAGACGACAGCTTTGCGATCAAGGATCATATGATTTTTCGATCAAGGATTATATGGGTTTGCGATCAAGGATTATATGGGTTTGCGATCAAGGATCACAATGATCGCACTGTTGTGATTAATGACGCTGTGCAATCAAGGATCACCACAAGTTGTAATCACTGATCATAACTTTTGGGATCAGTGATTCCAAATTGTTTTTTGATCATTGATCGCATATACCCGTATGATCATTGATTGCAAGCAAGAACAATCCTTGATTGCAATCATTGACTGCTAAAGGATCACAGAATGATCACTTAGGGATCACAAAAACGGCAATCTTGAATTTTCCCTGTACTGTAATTCTCAAAATATGCACTTTTTGGTATAAAAACTAAGTTTTTCCCCGAAATTGTTTTCAGATTTTACTCAATATGGAAAGGGACCTTCCTTTGATCATGTCCATAACTGTGTATAAAGTTTGTAAAAATCTGTGAACATCATTTCACGTTGTCCACGACATAGAGCTAATTCTCAAAATATTTTACGAAAGGATATGGAGTAAATGAACATGAGACCATAACACATATGTTAACTCCACCTGCAATAATTTTAATGAGCTGTATGGCCATTTCGGAAATTTATTCCTCCTTATATGCACTTTTTGATATCAAAAACAAAGTTTTCCCCAAACATTGTTTCCTGATGGAAAGGGACCCTCCTTTGATCGTGTCCAACACTGCGTATAAAATATACGAAAATCTGTGTAGATGATACAACATTGAGCTAATTCTCAAAATATGCACTTTCATATAAAAACTGAGCTTTTCCCAAAAAGCATTTTTTTTATATTTTCTTAAAAATGAAAGAGAGCTTCCTTTGATCAAGTCCAACCTTTAGTATCAAAATCATCAAAATCCCTGAAGGCTATCTCAAGTTATGGTACGACATAGTGCTACTTCTCAAAATATACATTTTTCATATAAAAACAATTTTTTTTCATAAAAATCATTTTCCGATTTTTCTCAAAAATGAAAGGGAGCTTCTTTTGGTCAAGTCCAACTTTGAGTAAAAAAGAATTATAAAAATCGGTGAAGGCAATCTTGAGTTATCGTACGATAGAAAATGCTGACAGACGGACGGACGGACGGACAGACGGACGGACAGGGTGATTACTATAGGGCGCTGCCATTTCATGGCGGGGCCCTAAGTAATGAATCAAGAGGAGGGGGTTCCGAGCATTGGAACTCCCTTTTTCTGGATTTTTTTTTAATTTCGTGCAGAATTAGAGAAAAATCAATACAAACTTGCAATAACATCGACGGTTGATACTATCTTTTTTTCTGGAACTCCTTTGGACTCCCCGATTCCAAAAACTTAAGGATGGATCTGCCGAACTGAAACAAATGTAACTGTAATCTGGATATGATTGTTACAGCATTAGTGAAATAAAATTTATTTGTTCTGTTAAAAAAAAGAAACAAATGCAACTTGGAGAGTGACATTCAATTACTGAGGTAATCAAGTAATCATAACCTTTGCACCCTTAAACAGTATTTTTTGTATTATAAGTAATACAGAAAATTGAAAAATTGAAAAAAAAGTATATTTTTACACCATACGGTAATCAAATATTCAAGACGGGGTCTAATAACCACATAACCACTGCAATATTCACACGGTAATCATATAATCAAGAATAAAACCCATAATAATCAAATAATCAAGAAACTAACGTGAAGGCTCACTATATCTTATCTTAAATGACCCGCATTATTATCGCGTATTTATCGAAACTTGGTCCGCGCCAAAGTTAAGTGTAATATTAATCTGCAGTTTCATCTTCCTCCGCGACTCATATTCGGATTCGATATTTCGGAGATCAGGAAACACTTATAGGCTTACGAATATTCATCTACGTTTCGCGTACGCTTAAAATTACGGTTTTGCACTGTAAAATCACAACATTTTCAAACATAATACGGACTCTGAAATAATGTGATAAAAATAAAAACAAACAAAACAAAACGAAACCAAAAAAAAGTTCAATAAAACATTTCAAGAGTCCTCTAAACCAGTAGCATATCTTAGCATTTTTTTTTCACAGAGCAACACAAATTAAATCAAAGACGGGCTGTGTTATATTTACCAGTGGTAACACGTAAAATCACGACGCCTTTAACCCCTACATCTGGCTATTTGTGATGTGAATCAAGTCACCATAAGGTGTTCCAACAACATTTTATGGCATGACACCGCCCTTTTCCGTGTTTAGTCTAGCAGGACGAGGCTCTAAAAACGGAAAATTTGCAGTGTTATTTTTTTGCTAATTTGGGACGACGACCTATATCCTAAACCCGGGAAATTCCATGTTTGGCTGACGTATTAGCTTTGTTTATACTATACATGGACGGGGCGCCCAAAGCCAGATAGAACAAAAATACCACGTGACCGGGGCCTTAAAGGTCATTTGTGATGTTTCCAATTATAAGTCTATGGAGATATCTGTCACCATATACATGTTTCGAAAAAAAAAAATACGTTCAGACTGTACCGTATACGTATAGACTAGACTTTGGTGCTTATTCAGAATTTCAGTTATTTCCTTGAAGGGAATTACTTTTTACACAGAAATATCTGTTTTGAAAAGTGAATTTTTTCGTGAAAACTACGCTACTTCTTATTTGTCAAGAGCTTAATTTCGAATATTAACCTAAAAGTGGGTAATATCATGCACAGGTTCCACAGCCCGCTGAGAACTCGGAGTCCATGTATGTGGTGCCCGGAGCCCATTGATTGATGCCCGGTGTCCTTGTGTTGGAACCCGGAGCCCGGTGAGTGCAGCCCGTAGTCCAGTGGGTGGAGCCCGGTATCCTTGTGTTGGAGCCCGAAGCTCCTAGTGCTGGAGCCCAAAGTTCTTCTTTGATATGTAAAAATACTCCACCAAACACATTCTGAATGTAAATGCTTCGATCATTTCGGTTGTTTGTTTACTCTTTCGAAAAATTGTTCTAAAGGTTATTTTTGGATGCTGTTATTTCTGCAAGCATTCTATGAACTGCGGAATTATTGATGAAGTTATCATCCAAAAAGTCAAAATCGGCAATATTCACATTAGCATTTTCGGTTGTTTTTGAAAGCGTCTGGAATAGTAACAGTGCTATCAGAAACAAATCATTATTCTTATTTAGTAACATTGTTTATCGGGACACAGTGTCTGTAACTTCGTATTTTATACAGATGTCTCGAGAGTTTGATACATCTATTTCTTTTCAGGTAGTCAAGTTTCCACAGAATAATACTCTGAAGTGACTTGTGTTTTACACAGGTTGTTTTTATTGTGTCTTCAAAACCACTTTAATAAAGAGTAATAATGTATATTGATCTGATTTCGTGATTTGTGTACGGTTTGAAGGATCCAGCACAATTAGAAATTTTCACCATAAATGAATCAAAAGTATTTTTTCAAGGTTGTTTCATCTCAAACCGTATTTGTTCATCTATATAATTTTCTTTTAAAGCATAACAGCAGGGGTGTAGCTTTGAAAATATTATGTAAAGATGTAATTGAAAACAAATCACTGTCTTTTTATTCACATATGACCCAACCAAATGAATCCTCGATATCTGTACAATGATTTCTTGTTACTTCAAATCCATGTCTTGGATAAACTTAATGGCCGGAGCCATCACTCTCGACTACATATGATGTTTTGACCTAACCTACCTCGACGGCAGCAAAAAAATGTTAAGTCAAACCATATCCTCGCATGTGTTCTACAGGGTCGGTTGTTAATGTTTTGAAATTTTAACCGACTTTCCGCATATATATAAATATATACATAGTTTATCACAGGCTTGTGTATAGCGTTTCCAAATCTCTCATACAGCTTTAATCATCGCTTTACAGTAACTTCGGTATTTAGTTATTTATTTACTTCTTGAAATTCTTTTTGTCATTGATGATATTCATTCCTCTTCAAAGAAACAACTCAATGTAGTACCTGAAAAAAGGTTTTAATTAAAGTAGTTAATTGACTAGCCCATACTGATTTTGCATACAACAAATTAACTGATCAAGGCTGTTAATGTTAACGGGAATAATAAAAAAAATGGATTAAATATTATAGGCATCCGGCCTGTAATTCGGAAAATGTATTATTAATAATAAAAGTTATTTTTATTATCATCATCATACAGACTGAGTAGGTATAGAATAACCAATATCCATGAAAATTATTGTAAATGAGTAGAAAATGTCAAGAAAATAATGTACCAGACACCAAACATTTAACATTTCAGCTGATTTTCAATTTGTAGACTAGGGAATTTTTTTTCCTTCCGAATATATAAAATACAAGACACGTGAATCTATTACGGGCTTTAAATTTTGATGCCTATTGGAGTCGAAAAATTATGCTCACTTCAAATCAATAGCTAAATACCAAAGTTATTTTCTGTATATGGCCATTGCAACAGCTTTTTACTTATCAGTGCAGATCAGGTCTGAACCTTGAGCTTATTCTCTAAAAAATGGGAATCTTGTTGAACAGTCATTAAACTGTAGCTTAAAAATCTATTTACTGGGTGTTAAAGACTGTTTTAAATGAATTTTTCATAGAAAAAAATTCAGACAATTGAAACCATTTTAAGCAAATATGTCCTAAATGCTTGGACAGAAGGAAAGGGATTTAATTATTTAAGAATCGACTTTACAACAAGACTCGATACTTTTGTGAAGGAGGAAGGAATTGACAGTGTAGGGTATGTGACGTCAGATGCCCTTTTCGACTATCAATATGCAAGTAAGTGGTATATAATGAGACCCCATTATATACTACTGACATGCTTATTGACATCCGACAGGGGCCTGTGATTATACACTCTTAATCTACAAACACTCATAATCGACAAGGGTAGTGGTGACGTCATACTGCGTGCATTTTTTTTAAAACCGATGTCACTACATAAACATGGATTGCCCATTAATTCGTAATTCACAATTTATAAAATGACATTTAGCATTATGCAGGCACTAGCCAATTCAAGCTTCGGCATTTTATACTAATACTTTCTCGCCACACAGTTACATTATAAATGAACAAAAACACAATTGCAAATATTTCAACTATCGGGCGGATTTCTGGTTTACACAAATAACGTCGTTACTATTTTAGGATTGTATAACTATAACTCAGTCCTGTTTCCAACTGAAATTTACTGTTGTTGTTACGATTGTTTTTTGATTTATCACATTGGCTATGAGGGAAGGTTTGGGTCTAATAAAACTAGTTTAACCAAGCCGCAGCAGGTTTGCGCCTGTCCTAAGTCGGGAAATTTATTAAGCCTTTGTGCGTCTTGTCTGTTTTCTAGTTAGTTCACTTTATGTCTATGGGAGTCTAGGATGATGTTTGTTTCGCTGGACTTGATTACTCGTTATTTAGGGGTCAACTCCGACCTGCCGTTTGGTGTGGGGTTTCCTCACCGTTACTCCCCTTTGGGTCGTTGTCTCTTTGACACATTCCCCGTTTCCCTTCTTTTTCCTTATTGTCTTCTTTTTACAAGTTTTTGTAAACGGTGATTGGTTCATCAAATACTGACAACCCACGGTGTTTCCGGGAGAAAAAAATATTGTATCCCTCAATTGTATATCAACGCAACCATGTGGGTTATTCGGGGCTTGTACTAGGTTATTTTCGTGAAATGCGTTTGCCAATTTTTACTTCATATGCTCTTGTGCTAATAGTTATTATTTGCTGTGTTTCTTGAAAATGGTGCAAAAAGGAACGTGCAGGAAAAATTATAAATTCTCGTTTCTTCGAAAAGCACTTTGTTTCGTGATGTGTGCAATAAAAGCATACGACAATTGTTAAATAGATTTTTTCATTGATTGCAGTGGTTGCTCTATAAAACATTTTAATTTGCCTAAGCGTGTAAAGCGCTATCCAATATTTTTTATATATATTCTTCATGAAAATCGGTAGCTTAAAAGTCAAACCAGACATGTAGCGTGACTATAACTAATTACAGAAACCTAGCGTCAATATACTTACAAGTAGATACGTAACGTCAATAAACTTAAAAATAGAAACATAGTGTCAATATACCATAAATTAGAAACAACGCTTAAAATACACTGAATATTCTTAAAAGTGTTTTAGCCAATGAAATTAATATGAACCTTTATCTTATGTAATATACAATAGTATTGTCGTACAATTCAAAAAGACATTGATTGCTTGATAAGCTGAAAAAGCAATTTCCAATTTTTTGGCAATATATGTTGCCGAACAGCTTTATCATTTGGTCATTTTAATCACATCTGTGGATAAATCGTATTATTAAATTGGTTACACAATAATTACTAATAGACCGTAAAGGTCATCGATAATGGACATTTTTTGAAATCACTTTCTTCATTTAATCGTATAAAGATAATTACGCAAAAGAATTCAAGGTCACTCTCTACCTAATGCAATGCTTTCTTTAAAACAAACGTTAGTTTTCTGGTGTTTTTTCTGTGAGATACTTTTTAATATTTCGAGATAAATTATTCTATACTGTACATTTGTAAGTAACTTTGTTCCACATTGTTGGTGATATATCATGTAATGCTATGCGAATATACATTTACTTTAAGCACTAATTTCAACATTGCTGGTAACGTAGGTTTTAATGCAAAATATGTATACAGATATGCATTAAAAAAGCACTTATTTCTACATTGTTGGTGATAAAGGTTGTAATTCGATATATTTATAAAGATATGCATTTACAAAAAACACTTGTTTCTACATTGTTAATATTTGATGCGACATATTTGTAGAGAATATGCATTTACAACAAGCACTTATTTCTACATTGCTGGTGATATATATTGTAATACTACTAAATAAAGTTATGCGTAAATGTTAAAGCTGTATCTTGTATAGCTTTCAATATGGTAATGAATATCCATGAACTCCAACTATGTCATGAGAAGAACGCATAATAAATAAAAAGAATCGATTAATCTGTAACCATAGTACTTTTTGCTCAAATAAGCAGTCGGATATTCTTTCTGAAAATTACCTTTTTCCAGACTTTAAATACTTTTCTTTATTAATGTGCAACTACGATTTTTTTAATTTGTCAAAGGGCGGTTGAAAAAGTGTATCTTTGCCCAGATATGCAAGAATTGTTGACAGGCTCAAGTTGAAGATAAAAACATCAACTTTAACATATACCATAAATAAGGTTATAATCTTCCATTGATCACAAGATTTGAAAGTATTGTATGAATTTTGTCCATAACCTTTTATTATCAATTAAAAGGGGTAGACCTGGGTAGGCCTAAAATTTTCCTATCGTTTAATTCCTTTGATATTTACCGTATTTAAACTATAGATGTTCGTATAGACTTTAAACAATTTTCAACAATTTCTACCATTCCGTTTTGTGTCTTGTGGTCATCAAAGAAAGTATGTTTCCTCATATTATTTGGTCCTTTCAGGACTTGATTCTGGTGTATAAAATAGGCTTTTAATTGAAATTGTGTTTGATTTAAAATTATCCAAAATTCAGTAAAACAAATGTGAAAGTAGGAATGAAATAAATTTCAATAGTTTTAACTGAAATACATGGGTGATTTGGGCCATAAAGACTGAAAAATTAAACCCAATTTTCATCAGTATTAAATACACCTCGTAAATATTTATTCGTTTAATTTTCACCAAAAACTGAGAATAGAAAGGAAATTAGTTGAAGTAAATACACTAAACTTTTAGAAAATTAAGAATAAAGTAGCCAAAATTGAATAAAATTGCTGAAATTGTGCCTAAAATTACCTCCCTTGAAAGAAATCTGAGTTTTATATAGTTTTCATTATTTTTAGATATCATTGCATAAAATGTAGAGTTAATGTGCAAGTAAAAAGTAACTGGATGTTTGGTGGTGATTTGCATGACAAAAAGAATATTTATTTGACTTGTGAATTGTTTTTTATAATATTGAAATTTTAATGGTGCTATTTATTTATGTAAGTACGATATAAGAGAAAAACCTAGTTATCTTCCCATATCCAAGGTCTACCTCCATAAATAGAGGACAGAATGCACTTTGGTCGGCACCGGAACAAGGTAGTGAAAAAATGTATTTTTATCGCAACGTGTAAAGTCGACTGGTTTAACTCAACCGTGACCTGCATTGCAATCTTGTTTCCTGCATATATAATAAATTTGTAATTGTAGCAGAACAGAATTTTCCACCTGTTTCTAAATTTGGGACATGATAAATTTTCAGATGTATACATGTATTGACTGCCGTCATACTTACATGGTACAATTATATCCATATCCACATGACTACTTCCATATGTATTAGTTGCTGTACATGTATAAGTACCGTTATTTGATTGTTCGATATTGTTGATCGTTAATACAGAAATATCCTTTGTCACGTTGGGTCCACTCCATTTGTATGTACAAATCGGTATACAATCAGCTGTACATGTAATAGGCCCGAGATCTTGTCCTTCATTTACTGATATGGGTGTTGACACTTTAGATGGTCCGTCTGCAATGATAAATTGAAGCATCGTTCTAATTGTCTTTTTAAATTGTTCTATATGTTTTGTTATTTTCGTGAAAATAAATTAACTTTATAATGTCTAAAACCAGCAAATTTTATATGTTACTATATCGACATCGTTATTTGTATATACTCTTTTTTATAAAATAAGATACTAACATGTTTACAAGTATTAAATGTACTCCATGTACGCATACATTCTGTTGTAAAACGAAATTGGTTCTTTTTACTGCTGAATACATTAAGAGAAATCGGAAAGTGCCAATAATTGTTGAAGATAGGAATCAAAATCAAAATCCGTCCACTAGAAGTTCAGACTGACATCCAGGCTCCTGATTTTCGAAAAAAAGTTGTCTTACCTAGTGTTATTCTAAAAAATTAATAGGGAAATGTTTACATGTACATGTATAATACATTGGTCATTTTGTATTGATATTGACTTTACCACTGCCTGTATTAAGTGAGCCGTTTTATGCATTGCCCTATGGTAAAATTGTTCTTTTTCTGTAATTCACAAAGGATAAAAAATATTACAAACGGCACGTCATGTGTTGACAGGGAATCTGATAATATCTTAAATTAGGGTCAGTTTAAAAAAACAGACATTATCAGTTTCTGTTGACCAAAGAAAAATTTAACAATGCCCTTATAAATATACTTCTCCGTATAATAATGCTTTGATTATATGGATTACAACTGTTTCTGTTTAATGATATAGTTTTTCGTTCTTTCCATATTTAATGGCAGGTTCATTTTCACATTCGTCATACATTGTTCTGTTACACTTCTACATTACTCTTTGCTAATTTCTGCATACATATTCAGTATTAAATGAAATTATACCTACATTGCACTGAAATGCTTATGTATCTCTGTGTACTACCCACTTCATTGCTAGCATTACATGTAAACTGTCCTGTTTGGTTACGTTGTATTTTTGGCAAATGTAACTTGTTTGATTCCTCTGTTATTCCGGGTCCATTCCACTGATATGTACAAATGGGATTACAAGAAGAATGACATGTGACGGGGCCTACCGACTGGTTCTCTTCTACTGAATAGGTCTCGTTTGTAGGATTCAAAACAAGTTCGTCGGGACCGTCTGAAAGTAATGTAGACGATATTATAACAGTCAGAGATTGTTGTGGTGTGTTTGTGGTATCATATATTTATTGATTTAGATTTCAAACATATAGAACTATAACAAAATAATTACATAATGTATAGAAAGTCCAAAGTAGTTGAGGATTCTGTCCTTATATCTATCACAACATTGTCATATAAAAGATGAACTAAGACACAGAAGCTGCAAATTTGTTAATGGGTTTAAAGAAAACACAAGTTACATTACGGTGATTTAAGATAAAGATATCACTAGAAAAATTTACTTTTCATAATTTATCAAACGTTTAGATTTTATCTGCACTGATGAGACATAAGTTGTCGAAATGCGCATATGCAGAAAGAAAATTCACAGTAACTTCGGTATTTAGTTATTTATCACTCATTTCAACGATGACCCCCTTTTATTTCTGTTATATGAAAACGATACAAAACACGCAATATATTAACAAAATCTTTACTAAATTTTTTTAAGTTATCCCCTGATATTTTAGTGTTTGTGAACAAAAATCCCATTTTTTTGTATTTTGAAACATAAAACAACCATGTTTAAACACAGAAAATTTCACAAAAACTATAATAGGAAATTAATCCCCTGCAGAATCTTAAAGAAGTATTCAAATTTTAACTTGAATTGATCTCCCTTATAGATAGCTCTGACTTTGGCTGATTTTGTGGTAATTGTTAGTCACTTAAGATTTTTTTTCAGTCTAAAATATTTTTAAATGAGATAAAAATGGTAAATAACAAAATACCGAAGTTACTGTTAATTTAGTTTCTGCAAATGCGCATTTCGACAACTTATGTCTCTTAAGTTCAGATAAATCAAAACATTTGGAAATCCATATGTTGAAATATGTGTAAAAACTGAAAGAGAACAAATTACCAATAGAATCTAAAGTAGGCCACAATTTAAAAGTAAAAAAGATAAAATAAAAAACAACTAAAAATCACAAAAGGGAGACAGAGGTATAATGGCTTATGGATATCAACTAGAGAACAACTAGTAGAAAGGTGCTTCAAGGACGAAGTAGACCCAATGACGCGTAAAACTTCCAGGTAATTTCTGTTATTATTTGTTTTTTTTTTGCCCATTTGCCCCATAGTTGAAGGCCATAAGGTCGATACGTTGGACATTTCATCTCTGCCCCCCTTTTATGATTTTATTTTTTACTTTTTACTCTATAGAGTGGGGTATACTGCATTCGCTTTGACCATTCGTCTGCCGTTAGTCTGTCTGTCCGTTCGTCCACAAATATATTTGTCACCGTTTTCTGATCATGGGATTTATTTCACACTATGTGTTCATCCACTATATAGTTAGTTGTAAGGAACGTCATATTCGTTGTCCTGTCAGATGTGTACTTCCTCTATTTGTTCATTCCTGTTCGACGAAATGAGCTTAAAGTACGCACAACGAAATTTGCCGCAGCTTAAATCGCTGTAGCTATTTTGTTTTAAATAAGACCCAGATAAAACATATGTTTCCTTTTTTAATTTTTTGCCGCTACTTTTGGTATATTTACCGAAATAATCAAAGTTCAAATAAAAAAATATTTTCCATAGACCTTAATGTTAATTTCACTCAAATTTTAAAGAAATTCGATGTGGGAGTGATTGATGAATAATTTACACAAACCAACAAACCAATGAAAAGACACCAAATGCATTGCCGTTGGATAACTTATTTGCTCGTGTTTTTTTCGGATGGGAAATAAACAAACAGAATTTTGATTTGTTTACTAACTACATAAAAATGTTTAGGTAAATCTGAGAATAAATATGCAGAACCAATATCCAATTACCCTTTACTTTTATTAAAATAAATTTGTTTACAGGTAAAATGTTTTCGTTGACACTTTGTCAAGAAATTACATAATTATTTTTTTGCTTCGCAATCGAGATTAACTCCCGACGCACGTGTTTTGGATAATCAATAGACCCCAGGGCATAATAACAATAAATACAGGTGTTCAGTTAACCAGGTATACTCCCCCTGTTTAGACTCAAATTTTCTGTTAAAATAACATAGAAGGGTAATGGAAAAGTTTTTGACCCTTTGATGTAAAATTATGATAATGCAAGGCATGAAGCGGCAAAAAGTTAGCTTTCCATTGGTGTGTACAATGTCATCTTCTAACATTTACATATTTGGAGAAAAGTCGCGGCAAATTTCGTTGTAGCTACTTTAGTTACGAAATGTAGTGAAACATGAATTTTTCGTCGCATTTTTCTCAGCTTCTCCTGAAGGGATTGATGTCAAAATTGGTATGCAACATCTATATGATTAGTTGCAACTGAGGAACTTTCATTTTTTAGTCCTGTCAGATATGTACTTCATATTTGACGAAATGTGTACTTAGTAAGAAATGTAGCGAAACAGTAATTTTTCGTCGTGTTTTTTTTCAGTTTCTACAGCAGGAATTGATTTTAAAATTGGCATGCAGCCTCTATAAAATAAGTTGTAAGGAACGTATTATTTTGAGGCCTGTCAGATAAATAGTTCCTGTTTGATTAGTACGAATTGCAGTGAAACATGAATATTTCGTCAAATTTTTCTCAGCTAGCTTCTAATAGAGGGATTAATTTCAAACTTGGCATGCAGCCACTGTATGCAATTTCAGTCATGCGGGTTACTGCATTCTGTTCCTTTCTGGATGCTTACATCATTGTGTCCATAATTGCATTGTGTTTACACTTGTAATGTCTCGAAACCATGTGTTGTGTACACACACACACACACACACTTAAATTTGCACTTAACATACTGATTCGGGGTTCAAAGAGTGGGGATAACTGGTTGCCAATCGGTTAGAGCTCTTGTTTGTTATATTTTTGCCCTTTTTACCTTTTAATTCTTGCCTACTTTACAATATTTATCTGCTTGATACATGTTAATTTGTGGCTGGCCATTTCACAATATATCCTTTTAGATTATGAAAATTTTAATTTAAACGTATTTATTTTACTAAAAAAAAACAAACAAATCGGAATAATACTTATGAAGACTTCTCAATAATACAATAATTAAAATATAACATAAAAACATGTACTTTGATATATTTCACAAATACATTGCAATCGAAAGAAAATACATGAAGTGATGTGTGTGTGTGTGTGTGTGTGTGTGTGTATATTTCATTTGACAATAAAAACTCATGTACAAATGTACATGTAGTTAGGAATCGTTTAGACTTTTTGATAAATTCATAGACGTACTTGAAAATAACTTTATTTTTCTCATTCAAAAGTTGATAACTTCCAAAAGATAAAAACGTTATATAAAGATTTAGACTCACAGAAAGCCAACTTAATCTGTCGAACAATTCAGTCAGAATATTTTCATAAAAAGGGCAATAAAAAAGGCAATGATCTACACGTTCGTATCTGGCACCACACGACAAGACGGACTAGCCACGATGTTTACCCTAAAAAGATCATAATTTAACCTATGCTAATATTTATTTAACGTCTTTTGCCCATTATAATAGAACTTCGGAACTAAGGTCATGTCACTATTTGTCTTTAGTTTTCTTTTAAATTTAGAAATACTATCCCAGTTTCGTGTTGAAATTTCAAGGCTATTCCAAAGTCTTTTAGTTGGGGGGATAAAGGAATCTTTCGTAAAGGACAATCTAGTAAAAGAAACAATGATATCACTGCCATTTCGCAATAAATAAACAGTAGTTGATTGAACATTTGGAGGGATTAAACTTCTTGAATAACTATGGACTAGTTAATGTTGAATTTATAACACATCTGAAGTTTTCTTAACTTACATGTACGTCTCTCTGCTCATGATTCCCAGCCAATTTCCCTATAAATGATTTCAGTTTTAGTAAAGATTGGAGCTCCAGTAATAAATCTTGCAGCTTAAAATTGTGTTTTTTCCAAATTGTTTGAATAAAGTGTACCACAGGTATCCCATACCTCACTAGCATATTTAAAAATTGGTCTAAATTATACTAAATACAATTCATCTAAGTTTCTCCTGCTGAGTCTGTACTATAATTTACGTAATGTATCGATATGTTTCGAAGCACATGACATAATAGTATTACGAAATTATTTCTCTTCATGTAAAATCTTTCATTAGAATTGCAATTCTACCATTTAGACATAAATTTACAGAGGATTTTCGGCGCCGTGTAATATGCGGCATATCAAACACTTATATATCTTTGGGCGGCCTTAACAAACTACGTCATAAGTTGTGGACGTGGTTTTCTTGATTCATTGACAGATTCCTGCTGAATAGTCTGTGCGCTTATTCCTTTGCATCTTTAGGAATTACGTTGATGTTTGAAATTGACATTGTCTTAGTCGTCTCCTTAAACAAAATGTCCAGGTTTGGGAACGCTGACCCTGTTTAGTTCAGTAACCAAAAGTACAGGTGCAAACGGACCTATAACTCAAGAAAATTTGCAATGGCTGTAATTTCTGAGTTTATGAAAAAAGGGGAAAGCAAGATGTTGATCTTTGATCGTTGTCAGCGGAGGAATTGAACACTATTTTGCACATGATTTTTATTCAAAAGTTAAATCCAAAAGTGGAGAAATGTACAAGAAGAATTCGTTGTTAAATCTAATTTCTGATTCGACTTTGATATGGCAAATAATAGTTTCAAGGGGCTTATTCGAAAAACCAGAGAAGTTGGTAAAGGTGCTTTTGTACATCATGAGGCTATTTCTTTGGAAGACCTTAAGAATTTATATAAACATCCACGCGTAATGAGACCAGATACACCTGTTGGTTTGCTCATTAAAATTATTTTTGAACTTATCCCCTACTTCTGCAGGAGGAGACAGGAAAATGTACATACGTTGAAAGTTAATGATTTTAAAGTGAAAACAGGTGTTGATTGTGTAAAGTTTGTGGAAAACATCAAAACTTGACAAAAATCATCAGGGAAACAGTAACAACAATGAACCAGAAGGAACTAGTGGGAAGATGCATGCGGCCGGTAATGAAATGTGCCCTGTTGTATCCTTCGAAATGTACTTGTCCAGACTACACACAGAAACAGATCTGTTTCTGCATCCTAAAGATCAATTCATTGATTCATACATTAATTGATTCTCAAAGTGTATGGCATAGAAAAGAACCACTTGGAGTTCACACTCTATCTGGCTTTATGAAAAATACTATTACTGTCAACCGTCTACACTAAAACCACTGTATTAGAGCCACAACCATAACATAGCTCAATCATTGTGGACTTGAATCCCGCCATATTGTTTCAGGACACAAAAATCAAGCGTCCCTTTCCAGCTACTGCTGTGACATATCAGGTAAGTTTCAGGTAAGTTTCCTTCTGTAATGTTAGAATACAACTTGTCTCGACGTCTGTCCCATGTCATTGTCAGGAATGATATACATTTTTGTAGTTATTTTTTGCGACCGATTTATCATTTTGTTTTACATTCGTGCAATTTAGGGCTTTTTGCGTTGTGTAGCAACCCTACTTGTCGAAGATCTTGTGGCGACCCTAGTATATATGTTTTGCTTATAGTATTTCGGAGATGAGATGTTTCTCTTTGACATTACTCAATATCCGTTCTTTTTCATATCTAAAAGTTTTAGTAAAACAGCACAACAAATCACAAAAGTAATGCAAATGAAATACAGAGTATAGTACATGTATTTTACAATAATTTTACCATGTTCCAATATAAGTAATAACCATGTACCACACTTACACAAAAACTTAATATGCTGTTTTATGCACAGAATAAAAATGCAAACTATATTATGCATGTTATTGCTTTGACAAGAGAAATGATAGATCTATTTTCTGCATGCAGTTCATAAAATTCTATAGACGAATCTGTAAATTGAATATTAATCTCTCACATATTAATAAAGTCATCATGGGTCAGGGTAACATTTCTCAGCATGCTTCAATTGACATCATGGGTATTTCTTCTCCGAAGTTACCACATCGTAGGTCACATGGCCGAAGAATTAATTATAATATAAAAAACAAACGTAAAAACCTCATCAGTGTTAAAGATCTATATACTGTTTTCAAAAACAATGGGCGGCATGGTTTGTTCACTAAACTTTGTTCTATACCTGTCTCACATCTTTATAAAATCTCTCAAGAATGTGATACAATGGAATAAAAAAGATAACAGGAAACACCTACAATGGCCGAAAAACATAGCTACATGCCAGAAAGTAAATAGGAATTGCACAAGAAAAAACCCACAGTAAAAATACAAAAGACAAACATAAACAACGATAGGAACTCGGGACAGCCGGACTTGGTACCAGCACTAGCAAAAGCCAGCGGTAGGGTTAAACCGGTTTATGGGTACCCAAACCTCCCCTTTCTCTGTCCCGTTTCCTAAAGTAGAATAAACATACGAATAAAACCCATACAGGTAGACTACTAACTCCATGACCGCAATCTAGAAATGTCTGTTAATAGTCCGCTCTACGAATGTTCTAAAATTATCGACGCTTTTTGCTTCCATCGACTTTATCCTAGAATCGACAAACCGAATGAACACAAAAAACAATTTTTGAAAATTAAATATATTAATAAGGGTATCGATTTGATCGATATTGCAGGCATTTTTCGGGACCCGGATGTTCAAAACTTGGTCCATTTTATTTTGATAATCAGGATACGCCTGTCATCTCCTTTACTTACAAAAAACCTACTAGAAGTATTTTTTTCAATTACCCTTCTATTACCTGTGATGCTAATTTCGAGAAGAACTACCCTAGCAGCTGTGACTGTTCCACTTCGCCTTATCGCTATGACCCTTGTGGGCATATATTAACGGGGGACTTGAGCATTATTGTAGACAAAGAAGTTAGACGATTCTTTAGAAAAGGGCCTAAATATCGCCCACCTTCGAAAATAAACTGGCAAGCTTGTTTCGACATTATTAAAGACTCGGTAACCAACTATTGTATAAAATGGTACAAACGAGAAAGTGCAGACAAACATGTTCTTAATATGTTTAAAGATAAAATCATTAGTAAAGTCACCAACAAAATTAATTTCTGTAAAGAAAATTATTATGAGTCACCACCTAAGCTGTCTGTTAACAGAATTAAGTCCAAACTGAAAGAACTTGGTGAGAAATATGTGTTTGCACCTGTCGACAAAGCTTCAAACAACGTTGCCATCATCTGAAAAAAAATATTATATCGATGTCCGAAAAAACGAATTGGCAAAGTCTAGCACTTTTGAACGTACAAATTATGACGAGAAAACGCTCACCACACAACATTACAAGGATAGAAACACTCAAAGTTCCACCTAAAGATAACACCCTACCTACTATGTACTGGATTCCTAAACTTCCCCATGGGTACTAATTGTGCACCTCTCATTGCAGACCTTTTTCTGTTCTGTTACGAACGGGAATTCATGAAAAAACTACAAAATGGAACTGTACCAAATAGTGATAAACTTATTTCTATTTTCAATGATAATAGCAGGTATATTGACGATATCCTTACTATTGACAATCCCCAATTTTTGGCTTATGTTGACACCATTTACCCACAACAACTGAAACTAAATAAGGCAAACAATGATTCTAAATACTGCCCTTTTCTGGATCTAAGTATCACCATTGACTCTGGTAAAATAAAAACTAAAAATCATGATAAATGGATGATTTTGATCTTATAATTACTAATTTCCCCTTCCTTGACGGCGACGTTCCCCTAGCTCCATCCTACGGGGTGTATATATCCCAACTTGTACGATTCGCTCGCATTTGTTCCACCCTTGATGATTTTAATGAACGTAACCTTACTCTCACATCCAAACTTTTACAACAAGGTTACAGATTTCATAAATTATTAAATACTTTTAAGAAGTTTTACAGAAGATATGAACATTTGATATCTAGATATGACGTGACTCGGAAACAGCTAATAACAAAGGGCATTTCTCATCCTCGATTTTATTGAAATGTTGTTAAAAAATGTCAAAAACTGATTAATAATCCAGATAAACTGGGACGTAACTTACATTCTTTACGTAATAGTGGATATCGACGAGATATCCTGAACAAATCCGTTAAATTGGCTTTGGATTCCAGTGACCTGAAGACTTTACATATATACTGGCCTCTCACTGATACTGCCGATGTCTGCTGAAATACATGAAGACTCTTTACCAAACCCTTCGGGAAGTTTTGAGTTTGATTTTTCTTCCGTAGTGCGACAGTGTTTTACCAGCAGACTAGATTCCTTGAGCTAGCCGGCAGTTTAGCGGTGAGCACTCTTTGACCCTTCTTTCAAAATTACGTTTTGTACGTCTTATGCTTTTTCTGTTCCAAGATAGTGGTCATTGAGTTAGTAGTCTACCTGTATTGGGTTTTATTCGCGTGTTTATGATACTATAGGGAAACGGGATAGAGAAAGGGGAGGTTTGGGTACCCATAAACCGGTTTAACCCTACCACTGGCTTTTGCTGGTGCCGGTACCAATCCGGCTATCCCGAGTTCCTATCGTTATTTATGTTTGTCTCTTGTTTTCATTATTGTTTTTCTGGTGCAGTTTGCTTGTAAATTGTGGCACGTGATTGTAGTTCCTGGCCATTGTAGGTGTTTGTTGTTTTCCTGTTTTTGTAAACACATTGCATATATAATACTGAATTCCGTAATCTGGCATCGTCCAAGACACTGGAGTGTCTCCCTTGTATTTACCAGTATTGCGAGTGTTAAAAATACATGTATAACTTCCTTGTAATATTTTCCAATTTACTTAATATCTCTGTTAAATTTATTTTAAAATAAAATTAACTAGTTTCGTATCTTTCAGACCAGCAAAAGAAACGGATGTCAGATGCTTTAGGCAAATCAAGGGGTCCAATGGAGGATATTACTGCATATAGTGAAAGTTCCGTTATGGCATTTACAGGTATGTGAAAACATCTAATATTTTCAACATATTAACTTCATTATTAAAATTTCTTCACTTAAAATGATAGAAACTCACAGACACACGAACAAAATCAAGTAACTACTGTTACTGTAGTTGAGATGGAAAAAAAGAAAAAAAAATAGAAATTAACCAAAAGTGAAAAAATAAAAAGGAAAATATCACAGAGACAAATTAATTTCTGTACAAACTGACAAGCCAACTGACAAGGTTGTATACTAGAGTGAAATATAAATTAAATGTAACACAATACCGAAGTTACTGTGAATTTAGTTTCTGCATATGCGTATTTCGACAACTTCAGTCTCATTAGTGCAGAATATAAAGTTGCCAATGTAAACTAGTATTAAAATGTGCCTTGTTTTTTAGCTCACCTGGCTATGCCAGGGTGAGCTTTTGCCATCACTTTTCGTCCGTCGTCCGGCGTCGGTCGTCCGTCGTCCGTCTGTCCATCCATCATTAGCTCACTTTTAAAAATCTTCTCCTCTGAAACTACTGGAGGGATTGGTTTTTAAACTTTATAGTAATCATCTATGACATGTCCTGTATAAACGATCCTCATGTTATTATGATCTGATGAAAAACATGGCCGCTGGTGCTAAAAATAGAACCTAGTGGTAAATTGGTGTTTTAGCCAATAACTGAAAAACCGATGCAGATATCAACCAGAGGCTCCCAGGAGCCTGTATCGCTCACCTGGTTTTCATTTGCCACAATCAAGCTAACATTGTAAGTTACACAGTTAAACTTCAGTCTCTTCAACTTTGGTAGCTCAAACACAATCAATATCTTGAACTGTATTTAAAGTCTGATAATGTTTTACTATGTCTTTGTGGGCTTTTTTGACAAAAAACATTCTTGCTAAGGACCACCTTTTGACACCAGTTTTGAAGTCGATACCTATTTGAAAACCAAATTTCATTGAAATGACACAATGTTGAATTTTCCCGCCTTTGTTTGGCGGCCATTTTGAAAATGGCGGTCAATGAACAATTTTCAACACCGGTTTTGAAGTCGCAACATCAATATCTATTTGGAAACCAAATTTCATTGAAATCGGACAATGTTAAATTTTCTCGCCTTTTTTTGTCAGCCATTTTGAAAGTGGCAGTCAACGAACAATTTTAAATATCAGTTTTGAAGTTGCCACATCAAGACCTGTTTTGAACCAAATTTCATTGAAATCGGACAATGTTGAATTTTCCGGCCTTTTTGGCGGCCATTTTGAAAATGGCGGTCAACGAAAAATTTTTAACACAGGGTTTGAAGTCGCAACATCAATATCTATTTGGAAACCAAATTTCATTGAAATCAGACAATATTGAATTTTCCCGCCCTTTTTTGGCGGTCATTATGAAAATGAAGGTCAACAAACTATTTTCAATGACAGTTTTGAATTCACCACACCATGGCAAACATTTCATCATTTTACACTTTACCTTCATCTTCTATAGTTTTGGAAATAAAAGACGAAAAATACAAAAATTTTAAAAATTCGGTGAAAAAAGGGCAATAACTCCTACAAGGGGTTTTGGATTTTTATCAAAATTTCAGGGTGGGTAGATCTTGATATGCTAAACATTTTTGCTATTTAAAGTTGACCTCTATCTGTTATAGTTTTTCAAATAAAAAATAAAAACTATTAAATTTTGACAATTTTACGGAAAAAGGGCAATAACTCCAAGACAGGTTTTCAGATTTTCTTCAAAATTGCAGGGCAGGTAGATCTTGCCATGTTGATCCTTTTTACCGCATGTCAGATTTTTGATATCTGTAACGGTTTTAGAGTTATTTGCAAAATACAGCAATTTACCCCTATGTTCTATTTTTAGTAACAGCAGCCATGTTGTTTGACCCTCGGACTAATCGTAAACAATTTTGAAACTGCATATCCTGGTAATGATTCAGGCCAAGTTTGGTTACAATTCGCCCAGCAGTTTCAGAGGAGAAGATTTTTGAAATTGTTGACGGACGGACGGACGGACGACGGACGCAAAGTGATGGCAAAAGCTCACTTGGCCTTTTAGGCAAGGTGAGCTAAAAACCTGACATGGGGTAGAATTGTTCAGAATGCCGAGATCTATCTGCTCTGCAATTTTGAAGAAAATTGGAAAAACCCGTCTGAAAGTTTTAGCCCCTTTCCAGTAAATTTTTCAAAATTTGTGTATTTGTTATTTTTTATTTCAAAAACTGTAACAGATAGAGGTGAAGTGAAAATTAAAAAAAAATGTTCAGCATATCAAGAACTACATACTCTGAAATTTTGAAGAAAATCCAAAGGCCTGTGTATGATTTATTGGCCGTTTTTCACCTTTTTTTCCAATGCCATATGGTTATGGGTTATTTCCCTTTAAATTCTGTGTTCAAATCTTTAGTTTTCAAATCTTTAGTTAACTTTTCTCTTTTAAGCTTTAGAGAAATTCCCTACTATCACTTAATTTAAAAAATTATTTCTTCCATAATTAAGAGCAAAACAGTGTTTTTGTGTAAATTTCTGCAATTTTTTGCAAAAATACTTTCTTAATCTTTACCTTCTTTCATGTCATAATGATTTTCCTATATAAACATATTGTGTATATTACTGGGACTTTAGTGGCAAATCACTATGAACTCTGCTGACATGTATGTTGAAGTAGTTTATTAGCCATAGACAGCTTAATATAAAAAAATATTAGTAAGTAAAGCCTTTAGTGCGCAGTTGATGAAATTAACCTGAATGGATTTGAACGGAACTTGGCATTAATGATGCTTATGAGGTGCTGACTTTAATATATATATATATTGTGACTTTTATGCCTAAATGTCATCCAACATGGCCATCTGCAGGGAACTTAATTTATTACTCGACTGTATGGAAAGAGCATACAAAGAATTTTTTATCTGAAACAACTTGGCTAGTCACAATGTATCTTAGATGGTCCCCTTCAAAACAGATGTCCTTCAAGTCTGCACCTTATGCAAATTTTGGCTACCAATGGGAAACAAAGTTTAATATAGGAGTACAGTCGAACATGTTTGTCTCGAACACTTTTTACTCGAATACAACGGATATGTCGAACCTCTATGCTGGTCCCGAATTTTCATCAATTTGTCTGATAACTCGAACGCTCTTGAGCCGAATACATCGCTTGTGTCGAACATTCTTTCAGTCCCAAATTGAAAACATATATTATTTTACCTTTTTTAACTCGAAATTTAAAAAAAAAAATTTCCCAGAATGTTTTCGATGCACGATGCAATTGTAAGGGTGGGAGTCGTTCATGTGTTGCCTTCTGTGCATCTAATTTCTTTGATAAATATGTCAGATAAGCAAGGTTCAGTTTTAACTGTGTCGGTTTATGCCGATGGTTTGACAAAAGAACCCCTTAATACAGCTATACAAACATGTATTATGGTTAAATGGAGATCGAACAGCACACGGATTAGTCGAAGCAACGCATAAGTCGAAGTTTTTGTTTAGTCCCTTGAACTTCGACACATCAGAGTTTCACTGTACATTCAAAGATCTTCTTTAAAACCATTTGGCCAGTTGGAAATAAACTTTGGCACAATACTTAATTTTCTTTAAAATTGTATCCTGCAGATCCACCCCTTATCCAAGATGGCATGCAATAGGGAAAATAGTTAAAGTTTGATAATATAACATAAATGTTTAGTTACATAGTTTGAAAATGAGACCCTTTTACATATAAGTTGATTTGAAGTTATGTATTGGCCATGGTCCAGGTGAGCGATACAGGCTCTTGAGAGCCTCTTGTTCAGGTTTAATATTACAGTAAGAATTTGAAACTGCTTTACTTTGCCTAAAAAACAGCTTTTAAAATTTTAGGACAACACATGTCACTTGACAAATGTACATTTGAGTGTAGCGCAATCAACGTCCCAGACCTTGATTTTCTGGATATCCCGTGTAATGTCCCTGTAACAGCTTGCGAGGTAAAGAAGAAGAATTACTAACTTACTGTTGGTGCTCCGTTACAATACATTTAACTTAAGTAATTGTGAATATTTTCCAGAATTCCAAATAACATTTATTTACTAGCACTTTTGCAACACAACTTGTTGTTTTGTTAAAAAAAATCAATTTAAACAGACTTTTTCAAAATTTAATTATAATTTTTCTTATTAAAAAGAAGAGTTATGAAGGACAATATAGTAATGTGAATATAATTCTAACACTGTTTTTTGTTGCTATTTTTAATTTTCATTTTGGTTATAAAACTGAGATATTACTATTTATACAATAATATATTGTGTTCGCCATGTAATATGCCTTCAAACCTTGGGACATATTTCGGCTCCCTTCGGGTCGTGCATTTTTCCTTCTAACTTTGGGACATATTTTAGCATATTACATGGAGAACACAATATTATTGTTATTATTACTCTGAATGTTTTAATAAATAACTTTTTTAAGATACATTAGTTTCTTGTGGCAGGCAATAATTCTCAGGTTGAATGAAATTAATTTGTCAGCAATAAAGGTCTCAAAACAGAGCCTTGTAGTACTACTGCTGGAATGCTGCAAGGCAAAGACGGTGATTGGTTGATCACAACTTTTTGCATCAATTTAACAGTGTTCCATCAATACCATATGCCTTAAATTTATATACCAAACCCCTATGCCAAACTCTATCAAAGGCTTCATAGAAGTCACAGAAATAAAAACAGATAGTTTCTTTCTTTTCTAGAGAGTTCAAGATACTATAATACATGTCTATCATGAAAGATTGTTGAATGGCCCGGCAGAAATCCAGATTGATATTCAAAAATAAATTTATTCTAATGCAGATAGTTGTAAACATGTCTATGCATTATTCTCTCCATGACTTTTCCTACACAACTTATTAAAGATATAGGTCTATAATTACATGGAAGAGATGAGTCGAATTTTTAAAAATTGGTATAATATTTGCAGCTTTCCAGATTATGCAAATATTTTCGATGTTTGGTGTTCCAATATTTTGAATTTTATCTGCACTGATCAGGAGAACACACTGATAAAGTGTCCAAATGGCTGTCTGCCAAACTTTATTTTATTTTGATACAGTGTATTTTAACACCATAAGCTGTGTGTGGCTATCGGTTATGTGCCAACCTTCAAATATATCACAATAGAAAAAAGAAGGGAAACGGGGAATGTGTCAAAGAGACAACGACCCAAAGCGAAGTAATAACAACTCAAAGCCACCATAAGATCTTCAATGAACCCCACACCCAACGGCAGGTCACAATAACCTGCCCAAGAGGTAGTTCTAGCACCGCTACATGGGGTTATTTCTTTATAGCTAATTCTTTTTTACAAACATGCTTTTGAGTGTTAGTCCCCAAGGATTCTCACCAACCCCGTAGCCAGTACTTCGGTGCTGGCCCGAAAACGGATTTTATTTGGAAACTTGCAATATCTAAGAAAATTGTGTTTAAATCTAAGGAGTATCTCCCTCTTGCATAGCTCTGTCATTAGCTGATTTTTGCTTTCATATTTAGATCAAATTGGTTAATCAGTTTTTACACGTATTTCGGTCTATGACCTTCTTTATCTGCACTGAAGAGACATAAGTTGTCGAAATGCGCATATGCAGAAACAAAATTTACAGTAACTTCGGTATTTTGTTATTTAACTTAAATGTAACTGACCAATATTATCCATGAAAACATGTCTTAATTACCAAAAACTAAAAAAATATCGTGACAGATAAAGAAAGACTGAGGCATGAAAGGATCGCTCTATCAGCACATTTGTCTTCCCGGATTTGACACTACCGGTTTTGACTACCCTGGATTGACCCACTGACAGTGTGACGGGTGCTGTATACAGAGCAGGACATGCTTACCCTTCCGGACCACCTGATGTCACTCTCGGTTTCTATGAGAGTTCACAATGTCAGTGCTTTAGTTTTTTGCGTTGTCCTGTTAAATTTTAGTTTTGTCTTCGTCAGTGATGTTTGTGGTACCGAATTGTCCCTGTCAATGTTTGAATACTGAAATTACAAAAGCTTTTCAAAATTTCACCTTGGTACTGTTTGTGGGTTAGAGAAGTAACACGTACCGTGGGTCCCAATTGGTTTTGTCTCAGGGTTAGAAAATGACAAAAACCAATCAGTAACCTAACAGATCTTTCAAAACATATGCCTCGCTGACCGTGTGACGGGTGCTGTTTTTTGAGAGTTCACACTGTTGGTGCTTTAGTTTTTTGTGTTGTGTATGTAATGTTCGTGTGTTTTGTGGGCATGTGGTGTCTTTGGTCTTCCGTCTTCTTGTGTTCTTGCTTTTGCCTTGTCTCTGGACTTTGATTTGTGTAATCTTGTGTTTTGTTCCTTCGGTATTCTACTGCCGTTGTTTTGTGAAAGGGGTATGATAAAGGCGATTGTTTTGCAAATCCCAACATCATTATTTCATTAAAATATTATGTTAATTAAACGACCAATGTGTATGAATATAGGGTATCTGGTGTTTAAATGAACCTTTCTTTTTTCTACCCTATTCCGATTAAAGTGTAACCCAGAATAATAAATGATATTTTCTTCAATTAAAGAAACTAGGTTTTGACATTCCGTCAAATTTAATCATACAAAATGTGGCTAACAACAGTGTTCCTGTATCCTGAAATTTGAACATCTAATTTCACTACCAATTTTAGAAGTTTAAACCAGCCGACCCCGACGTTTCAAATCTAATCGTACCAAATCCAGTGATATTTTGTTTAGATTTCAGCGTTTGCTCCATTTTTTTTCACTTTAAAGATACCAACACCCTAAAAATATGTCCTCGTTATAAAATACTAGCAACAAAACAAACAATACACGGAATTTATCAAACAATTATATTTTACATTCTGACAGAACACCATAACTAATAGACAAATGCATTTTTCGTATATACGAAAAACATTATGTCCTGAAATGTCTCTTACAATTCCTGAACCATCTATGGTTACGGTGAGGGTCATAATCCCATATTTCTGTTTGCGGACTTACATACATGTAGTGAGCATGCCCACAGCTTTCTCTTACAAAATCGTCACATTTTCAATTTGGTTGACTTCCAAATCTGTTGGTACATTTATGACGACCATGCACCATGACGTTGCAACGTGTCACGGGACTTGCTACCTACCACGTGATTTATAATTTGATGATCATGATTACTTAGTTTTTAGTTTGTAACTATTTTCATATAAACATTTCTTTATTGCGTCCAATAATAATATTTATTATCTTATTCATATATTTTATACGTTCTATTAGGTATAAAGTATTTTCGTCTATAATTTGGTATTTTCATATCCCTTGGTGTCTATTGTCCGATGAGGTCTATTGACCGGCGAGGTCTATTGACCGATGGAGTATATTGACCGATGACGTCTATTGACCGCTAAGGTCTATTGCCCGATGAAATCTATTGACTGTTGAGGTCTATTGCCCGCGCGGGATGACGTCTATTGCCTGGAGAAGCCTAGTGTCTTGCATTTGAACTTTCTAAGGGAATCTGCAACTTCTTATACCATATCCCATTCATTGACAGATGTATGACAAAAATAAATTCACAGTGAAAAAAAGAACAAATAAAACAATGGCACCAAAATGGACGATATAGTTTAATACTGTTAGACAAATGCATTTCCATTACCTTTGATAAGTCATTTATGTGTTACATTGAATCTTGCTACTTGTTCCTGATAAGATGAAAGCCAGAAAGTTGAGAGATAGTTTTCAAGACCGTTTCTTTTAATTTCATACAAATATCTTTTTTTCAAAATATATGAATAAGGTAATAAAACAGTTATACAGAGCATAACATTTGTCCCTTGGAACTGGGAACCACACAAGTTTGCTATTGCCCTTGGCCAATAGAAAACTTTTGTGGTTCCCAGTACCTCGGAACAAATAGTATGCTCTGTTGCCTGCATACCCATTAAATAACTGTAAAATGTTTGCACAAACGGCGGAGTTTACGTTTTTTTTATATACTAGTACTTATTAAGGATATGTACACGTTTATATTTCCAATATACGGTGCTCCGAAGCTTGTACCAAAAATTCACTCGTTCATAATTCAGCTTCTTACCTAAACATTATCTTAAACCGGGATTAAACAGAACCCAAGTCTTGGCTAAACATTGTCCATACCTTACCACAACATTATCCACCATTTTTCCAAATGCATTCTGTTTGGGTTCTGCGTCTTAATGAGCTTCCAGATTTTGAATATATTATATACGTAGTTTCTAATACCTATATATAAAGTTTCATTTCCACAAAAAGTGAAATTATAGGTTTATTTGGTGATCACATTTTAGTACCAAACTTACACGTTTCTGCTTTAGTATACACTAATTTTTGCATAGTTTATACCAAATTTTGGCCAAGAGGTAGGTAGCTGAATAAATGATAAATAAATGTATGTAACAAAGGGGGAATATTTACCTGTTAATTGCATATTTTTTGTACAAATTCTGTTTTGTTGACATTTTTAGAAACGGGCAAACGTTATTCAACCGGACTAAACCACGTATATGCGAACTCTGGACCGGGTAATTCTTATTCTCAGCTTAATAGGAGTGATAATCTGCAAATTATAATCTGCATCAATGCGTCTTTTTTATTGATTCGTTTTTGTTTTCGTTTTCAATCAATTCACACACAAACACACGGACACACACACACACACACACAAAACATTCAACAATTACATGTCAGATCGATATATTGCTACGGTCAACCAAGCGGCAAAAGTTTTACTGAACCGAAGTCAAAGTTTACACCCCAAGATTACATTCTAAAACGGATGTTTGGTCGTTAAAAATACACATTGTATACAATTGTAGCGCTTTTTTCGTTTGAAATGTATATACTGTGTCGTCTTTTTAAAGTATATATAGAATGTAGGCGTGGGTTGTACATCTTGACTTCGATTCATTGAAAGTTTTGCCACTTGGTTGCCCTTTGCAATAGATCATTTCACGTTTGAAAAAAAATATGATTCCTAACCAACTTACGCTGCATAACTACCTCAACACCAACTGTGATCGATGTAAATTTCAAACGATTTGCCACTCGCTGATGTAAAATTTACAATTCACTGAGATATTTTATTTTTGTAAGTTTGCTGTTAAGACAGTAGACATCGTTTCACAAGAATAAAAATCGGTGGATGCTATACTTACATTTTACAACTACATCCACATCCACCTTACGACTTCCATGTGTATTTGTTGCTGTACAAGTATAAGTACCCTGAAGTGATCGCTGTATATTGCTGATTTGCAATACAGGACTGTTCTCTGTCAAGTTTGGTCCACTCCAACTGTATGCACAGTTAGGTTCACATACTGCTGAACATATAATAGGTCCGACTTGTTGTCTTTCATTTACTGTTATGGTCGTGGTTGATGGGTCTAACGAGACTGTAAAAGGTCCGTCTAAAATGATCAAAAACCATGATTTGTGTTTATTACATATTTTTAGTCTCTAGCAAATTCTATTTTTTTAACGACACTCTTTCGTCAAAAATACAAAGCATAAGGTTTTGTCCATCACCTCCAATTTAGAAAATAAATAAATGATTAAATAAATCAAATTATGAAGACAAATAAAGGATGGGTTGCATTAAGGTGCTAAATCGGCCCACTGATTTGACAAAAAATTTTAAAAAAAGCATAATTTCTTTGATACATTTCAACACTAGAACATTTGCTATTTTTGACCATATGTAAATTTTACGAAAATATTGCTTCATTCTATTGAAATAAGCTCATTTATAATACCCCTATTCATGGCAATTAACATTGAGTCTATGGAAAAATAATCGACATGGGGTATATTCGAACTGGGTTTTAACCCTACCTTGCATTCGGAACCAAGCTAATAATTTTATATGAGATAACTTATTAAATAAGAACTATGCATGCATGCAAAATACTAAGCTGGACCCGTGTAATCGAAGATGTCTTAGGACTAAGACTTGTCCTTAGACCATCTTATGACATATCTTAGTCCTAAGTGGGTTCATCGAACATGTCCTAACTTAGGATACATCTCAAAATTTATCCTAACTTTAGGACTGCTATGGAGGTGTCTTAAGTCTGTCTTAACTTATAGAATTGACTACATAATTTGTTCTTCTCTAAAGAAATGTTACTGAATTCGTTCTCACCAACAAAACATACATATTTTTGCATTTTATGCTGCAAATACCCTCCGTTCAATGATTTTTATTCATATATATAATTCTTTTGATTTATACTTACGTTCTGTACAGGAAGATCCTGTGTAACCAGGACAACAGTATGAATTCTATTGATTTACACTTACGTTCTGTACAGGAAGATCCAGTGTAACCAGGACAACAGTATGAATTCTATTGATTTATACTTACCTTCTGTACAGGAAGATCCAGTGTAACCAGGACAACAGTATGAATTCTACTGAAATACTGTCTGTCGCCTCATGCCATTAGAATGCCAACAAAATTTGTTTTTTATTTTAATCAATAATGAAAACAGCACTTAAGATCAAAGTTCGGACATCTTTACTAAGATGGTCTTAGGAGAGCTTCGATGTGCATCCTAAGATATGTCATAAGACAGTCCTAAGATGGTCCTAATTTTCGCCTTAAGATATGTCTTCGGACAAATTTTAGGATACTTTCGATGACACGGCCCCAGGACAATAGTATGAATTCTTTTGATTTATACTTACGTTCTGTACAGGAAGATCCTGTGTAATCAGGATAACAGTATGAATTCTATTGATTTATACTTACGTTCTGTACATGAAGATCCAGTGCAACCAGGACAACAGTATGAATTCTATTGATTTATACTTACCTTCTGTACAGGAAGATCCTGTGTAACCAGGACAACAGTATGAATTCTAAGGATTTATACTTACGTTTTTAACAGAAAGATCCAGTGTAACCAGGACAACAGTGTGAATTCTTTTGTTTTATACTTACGTTCTGTACAGGAAGATCGAGGGTAACCAGGACAACAGTATGAATTCTATTGATTTATACTTACGTTCTGTACAGGAAGATCCTGTGTAACCAGGACAACAGTATGAATTCTATGGATTTATACTTCTTACGTTTTTAACAGAAAGATCCAGTGTAACCAGGACAACAGTATGAATTCTATTGATTTATACTTACGTTCTGTACAGGAAGATCCTGTGTAACCAGGACAACAGTATGCAGAGTAACATGTATAGTATACTGTATAGTATGCAATCCTGAAACGAAGATTAAACAGATACATGTACTTATTTGGTACAGTCATTCATAAAGATATCATTGTACATGTATCACACTTTCCAATTATTTGTTATCATTTTGCTTGTAACTTGTCGCAAATTACATTTTCTACCAACCACAACGTGGGAAAAGCAAACTTGATTGGTACATTAAAATCATTTAATTCTGAAGTGGACGTGAGAGGAGCTAATAGTATCCATTATGTCGTTACTGACACCGAAACGAATAGAATATGATTATATAAAATGTAGTTTAAATTTAGCATTATGTTTCCCCAAAAAGGAAACTGGTTTGTATTTTCGAACATGAAGCAGGTAGTTTCGTACGTGAAAGTAATTAATTATGAACGCAAATGTTACGGAAACGAAAAGAATGTGATGATATAAATTGTATTCAAAAATAGCACTATCTTTCGTGTCGAAGGCACAACTGTGTCACCAAACAGAACTGGTCTGCATTTTCGAAAATGAAGCTGGCAGTTTCGTATGTGTAAGTAAATTATTATGAAAGTAAATTTCATTCCGAAGGCCCGAATAATATGAGCAAAAAGATAAACGCTACCAACATTAAAATAACGTTCATCAAATTAACATTTATCCCTATAACAACCCGTTCATCATTCGGCAAACATCCGTTGAATTTGATCCAGCTGGAGTGAAATTTATGTTCATACGCTCCAAAGCGTCAATGAGGTTCCAACCTTTTTATTAGGGCTCCGCCACATAGTGGCGGACGCCCTGTAGTAATCACTCTATCCGTCCGTCCGTCCGTGCGTGCGTGTGTGCGTGCGTCCGTCCGTAACAACGTTGTGTCTGGACTATAACTTTTTTGTCCTATGAGATACGCTTTTGATATTTTGCATGTAGATAGATTACTTCAAGACGATGTGTCATGAACAATGATTGGTGACCTTTGACCTTGACCTTTGTCTTGAAGGTAAGATTTTTGCTTTTCTAGTGCCAAGTCGTGACCGGGCTATATCTTTTTTAGCTCACCTGGCTATGCAAGGGTGAGCTTTTGCCATCACTTGGCGTCCGTCGTCCGGCCGTCCGGCGTAAACTTTTCATTCAAAGATCTTCTCCTCTGAAACCACTGGGCCAATTGGAACCAAATTTGGTCACCATAGTCCTTGGGTAGTCCCCTTTAAAAAAGGTATCCGGCAGGTCCGTACCTAATCTAAGATGGCCGCTAGCGGGGAACATAGTTTTAACATTGGACGCTATGGGTAAACGCATTCAAAGATCTTCTTCTCAGAAACTACCGGTCCAATTATAACCAAACTTAGTCACAATGGTCCTTAGATAGTCCCTTCCAAAAAAGGTATCCGATAGGTGCGTACCTAATCCAAGATGGCCACCAGCGGGTAACATAGTTTTAACATTGGACCCTACGGAAAAGACATTCAAAGATCCTCTTCTCAGAAACTACCTGTCCAATTACAACCAAACTTAGTCACAATGGTCATTAGATGGTCCCTTCCATAAAATGGTATCCAACAGGTCTCTACCTTATCCAAGATGGCCGCCAGCGGGGAACATAGTTTTAACATTGGACCCTATGGAAAAGACATTCAAAGATCTTCTCAGAAACTACCAGTCCAAAAATAACCAAGCTTAGTCACAATGGTCCTTAGATGGTCCCTTCCAAAAAAGGTATCCGGCAGATCTGTACCTAATCCAAGATTGCCGCCAGCGGGGAACATAGTTTTAACATTGGACCCTATGAGAAAGACATTCAAAGATCTTCTTCTCAGAAGCTACCCATCCAATTATAACCAAACTTAGTTACAATGGTCCGTAGATGGTCCTTTACAAAAAAGGTATCCGGCAGGTCTGTACCTAATCCCAGATGGCCGCCAGCGGGAACATAGTTTTAACATTGGACACTATGGAAAAAACATTCAAAGATCTTCTTCTCAGAAACTACCAGTCCAGTTATAACCAAACTTAGTAACAATGGCCCTTAGATGGTCCCTTCTAAAAAATGTATCAGGTAGGGCTGTACCTCAAAAAGATGACCGCCAGCGGGAACATAGTTTTAACATTGGACCCTGTGGAATATACATTCAAAGAAATTCTCAGAAACTTCAAGTCCAATTAGAACTAAACTTAGCCACAATGGTCCTTAGGTGGTCCCATCCAAATAATGTATCTGGTGGGTCCGTACATCTGGAACATAGTTTTTACATTGGCCCTATTAAAGTGGTCTGTATGTTTTAATTTCAGCACTATGTATTACTTTAATTATAAGGGGAACCCCTGCCCAAATTTTTTTGAATGGTGTTCTGTTATGGGTTGTAATGGATGGTGGATATTTCGGTTGCCATGGAAACCAAACAAGAATACTGTAATTTTAGAAAAAAAAAGTATTCTGCTAAATTTTTTGTTTTGTTTTTCCTATTGGAAATGCCTTTTATCTATGTCAGCCATGGTCCAGGTGAGCGATACAGGCTCTTGAGAGCCTCTTGTTATCTTTTGAGAAAGGCTTTTGATATTTTGCAAGTAGATAGATCACTTCAAGACGATGTGCCATGAACCATGATTGGTGACCTTTGACCTTGACCTTTGTCTTCAAGGTTAGATTTTTGCTTTTCTAATAACAAGTCGTGTGTAGTCTATATCTTTTTTGTCTTTTAGGATAGGCTTTTGATATTTTCCATGTAGATAGATCACTTCAAGACAATGTCATGAACCACGATTGGTGACCTTTGACCTTGACCTTTTTCTTCAAGGTCAGATTTTTGCTTTTCTTATTACAAGTCGTGTCTGGGCTATAACTCTTATGTCTTTTGAGGTAGACTTTTGATATTTTGCATGTAGATAGAAAGATCATTTGAAGACAATGTGTCATGAACCATGATTGGTGACTTTTGACCTTGACCTTTGTCTTTAAGGTCAGATTATTGCTTTTGGGTATTCATTTCTGTTTATATCTTGATTATATGATTATGTCCCTACTTGTGTTGTGTCCACACGTGTACAGTGTCCACACCTGTATTGCGTCCATACACACTTAAATTTGCACTTATATATAGCGGGCCCATAGAGATGGCTGCCATCTCACCGATGTCTAGTTCATTTCCAACTTTATTACAATGCATCGACTGATCAAATAAAATCAACAAAACCCCAGCTATGAAAATGGAGAATATGGACTACATGACAACGTAAATAAAGATGTTGGCAAGTTGCTTGCGAACGAGTGAATTCCGTAACACTCATGCATGTGTCAGATTCAACTTTTGGTTGTGTCTATTTAGAATTGGGAGTACCAGGGCGCTGTGGTGCTCTTAGAGCTTGACGATGAAGTCGACAGGCCTGAAAATATATAGCCAAGGAGGATATCTGTAAAACCTTCTTTATTCGCTGGTAAAAATAAAAGTGAAGTTTACCAGCAAGTAAAGAACCTCCAAGGCGTTGGCATATTTTCTTGGTGGTAAAGCCGATCAAAATTTATGTTACTTAGAAATTAGCGGAATGATAGCGGAGTAATACAAAAAGTAGTAAAAATCAGATTAGTATGCCATGTGTGTTGAGTTGTAAGTTTAAGAACAAAGAAAATCACAATGACATTGTTTAATTAAGCCCTATCTAGACATTTAAAGTGATGTAGGGATTAATTTTACCTTTTATCTAAATTTTTACTAAATTGCTAGTTGTTTCCAAATAATCAATAAAACGGACCTTAGGTGGCTTTTTTTTTGTATTTGACACCTGAAATATAAATTTTTTATAAAATTGACTTAAAACATATAAAAAAACAAATGAAGTTAAAAATGAAATTGAAATGTAATGTAGAATGTAAAATCTAAATTTCTGGTGATTTTGTAATAAAATGAATTTTAATCAATTTGAAATTGACTACATTACAACTTCCCCTTGCCCTATCTGCTTTAAACCCCAAAACTAAAAAAAATGATTTGTTCCACCCGAAAACATTTTAAAATAAAAAGAAGTTTATAGTTGTTTATTAAATAAAATAATATCAAATAATAAACCATTTGAATATAATCCACACATAATCCACCAGAATAAAGTAACGCACATATTATTTTGGATCCGCACATAATCCACTTGGATGAAATATAGCACACATGAATCCACTGTGTGCTTTAAAAAGACTCTGCACATAATCCGCTTGAACGAAGTATACAAATGTAGCACACATGACTTTATTTGTACGCACAATAAAATCCACAGAATATTACGAATGATCCGGCGCATCCTTTAGCTATGATGGGAAAAGTCCTGACCGAGATGCCATATCAAGTACAACCGGGCAGCGGATACCAGTCCTATGATAAAAGTTTACTAATACACAATCATACACACTATCATAATGCAAGTCTTGCTTATCAAGGTCTAATAGGGAACAAATGAATATGAAAAGACAAAAACAAATGGTTTATGTACAGCTATATACAGCAAATCTTTGATATTTGATTCAATATGTATTGTAGCAAACATACATCCTATTTGAATTACTAGTTCCTTAAAAAAATTGAAAATGTGGAAATTTGGAAATAAATAATGCAGCCACTAACTTTGCCAGAAAAGGGTACGTGACAACGTCTCACTACCAAGTAAGATTCAGTTTAGATGACTTTCTGTATGGTTAAGCAAAATTTTTATGTACCAGGGAGATGTCAAAGCATCACTTTATCTAATGAACAAAAATTTAACACAACAATAAAGGAGATTGCAAAAACAGTAGAACTTTAACGTTCTAAACATTATTGGTTCAAAAGATGCTGATCTGACTGTTGACAAGTTGCAAGACATTTTTTTTTATAAATAAAACATTGACTGGTTGCAGTATAAAGAAAAAAATGACTTTACTTTCAAGGAGCTTGCAAAAACAGGTCAACTTCAAAGAGAAAGAAAAAAATTATCTAAGAAATTTGTGTCGTTCTCTGAAAAGTTCCATTCTTGATGGCACTTACAGGTAAGACAGCTTAACAATGAATAAAAAAAAAATCAGAGAAAAAGAGTCATAAACTTCAGAGTTAATTCTTGATGGCCTTTCTAGGAAAGATGACTCAAAAAATTAAAACTGGCCAAAAGATTTTGTAATAAAATAAATCATCCTAACATTGGATAAAGGGTGTTTGAATGAGCTAAAGATGCTTTCCTTGGGGTGACTTGATTAATAAGAGCATCTTCTGGCGGATTCAAGATATTAGCAAATCGTTGATGTGTCACATATTGTAGATGTATGCATCGAGCGGCGTAAATCAGATGTGGATTCTTAAAAATTCCAAAGATCTCCTTGAACAGCTCTCCTCAAACAGTCTCGCATACTACAATAGCATTCAAACTTTTGATTTTTCTACCCTGTATACAAACCGTCCACATAATAAACTTAAAACAGTAATTTCCGATCTGATACATCAATGTTTCTGTACCAAAAACGGAGAACGCAGGTACATTTGTATTCATATTTGGTAATAGGAAAAGACAAAACATATTTTGTTAAGAACCACACTGAGTCAAACAAGAAATACAGTGAAAATGACGTGATAAAAATGCTTGAATTTTTTTATCGACAACATTTTTGTTGAATGTGGAGGCCGCGTTTTTCAACAGACAATAGAAATTCCAATGGAAACAAATTGTGCGCCACTTTTAGCTGACCTTTTCCTTTTTGCGTATGAAGCAAAGTTTTTACAAGGTCTAATACAACAAAAGCAAAAACAACTAGCCCAGACTTTTAATTTCAGCTTCAGGTATATAGACGATGTACTTTCTCTTAATAACCCAAGGTTTAAAGAATATTTACATCGTATCTACCCCCAGTGAACCTGAAATTAAAGAAATCAACTGATACACCAAATTCTGCTCCATATCTTGACCTTTTGTTATACATTGACGAACATGGACGTCTGAAATCTAGGCTATATGACAAACGTGATGATTTTGACTTTCAAATTGTGAACTTTTCCTTTCTCTGCAGCAATATACCTACCTCCCCAGCATATGGAGTGTATATTTCACAATTAATTCGTTACTCTAGAGCGTGCAGTTTATACAGTGACTTTGTTGAAAGAGCAAAAGCACTGTCACAAAAACTGTTGAGTCAGGGATTTGTTCAGCCTTTGTTACTTTCGTCCCTTCAGAAATTCTATGGCCGTCACCACGACATCATAGATAGATATGAAATGTCAGTGTCACAAATGAAAACTGACATTTTCAGCTAGATTTACGTCTTCCCGGGTTTGACATTTTCGGTTTTGACTTTACCCTGGATTGACCCACTGACAGTGTGACGGGTGCTGTATACAGAGCAGGACATGTTTACCCTGGGGGAGCACCTGATGTCATCTGTTTTTTGAAAGTTCACGCTGTTAGTCCTTTAGTTTTTTGTGTTGTATATGTAGTGGTTGTGAGTTTTGTGGGCATGTAGTGTCTTTGGTCTTCCGTTTTCTGGTGTTCGTGATTTTGCCTTGTCTCTGGACTTTGATTTATGTAATCTTGTGCTTTGTTCCTTCAGTATTCTACTGCCGTTGTTTTTTAAAAGGTTGTCTTAAAATACTTTGAAGGTTGTATTGCTGTCTCAAAGTAAGCGGTAATGTTGTTGGGATTTGCACAATTTGATTAGTTAATAAATTGGTTACTTTGAAAGACGACCAGACAACAAACAATTTACAATATGGAAATGGGGCGAGTGACAAGTCTTGAATTGTTGACTTAGAAAATTTAAAGTAGGATGGGCACAAAGATAGCTCTAAGATGGGGATGACAACACATATGCCTCCACGCTTAGAATAACTGAAGCATGAACCCAAGTAAATTCAGATAGTCGTCAAATAATAACAACTCGGCATCTGCTACAACAGAAATGTACAACTACCTTTCAGTACCGACAACTACATAAATCAAAGAACTGAAGTGCTATTGAGGTTGCATTGCATTCTGAAGAACTGATGAAATACATGTTTGAATCGTGAATTATGAAAGAATCAGACTGACTTTTAATTTGAATATTTCTCTTAAGTGAGGAGTGTATTTTGTGGACTTGAGTAGATCGGTAAAGTCTCACAAATCACTATTCCCAATAAAAGCAATTTTATTATTATACAATTAATTCTATCTATTTTAAAGTGATATGAAAACAACATTTCAAACATTTCCAGTGCTTTGTAACATATCCAGGCAAAGCATAAAAGTTTTTTTTTGAAGAACCTAAGTTACACATGTCTCAAATGAACTACTCTGCTGCAATGTTCTTGTTGTTTTTTGTGTTTTTAATACTTTTTATTTGGTGATATCCCTGGTCGTGAAATTAAATGCTACGGAATACATTGTCATATCATGTGAAAAAGCACAATAATTACATATTATCAATTGAAATTTGATCTAAGAACATTTTCTAAAGTTATTTTAGCGGATGAAATTCAAAACAAAGGAGGGGAGACTTTTCTAAACCACACCTAGAACTAGGTGTTAATGAATAAAAAAGAAAAAAGACAAGTGATCATCCAGTACATTTGTTAGGGGTACATCTGACAAATAACATTTTACAAAAAATCAAATATTTAAAAACTGGTTAATCTCAAGGAACATCTGAGGGTTGATCAAGCATATAAATGTCATGATCAGCCACATTAAGGGGGTAGACCTGGGGAAGCCCAAAATTTTCCACCCGTTTAATTTTTTTAATATTTTCAGTATTTAAACTACAAATGTTCATGTCGATTTTAAGCAATTTTCAACAATTTTTACCGTCCCGTTTTTTGTCTAGAGGTCATCATAGATACCCTGTTTCCTCATATTATTTGGTCCGTTTATGACTTGTTTGTGGTGTATAAAATTGGCTCTTATTCAATTTGTATTTAATTTAAAATTATTTCAAATGCAAAATTCTGTAGTTTAGACACGTGTGAAAGTAAGCATCAATAATGATAGTAAATTTAACTAGTTTGAACTGAAGTATATGGGTGCTTTGAACAGTATAGGCTGAAATTTTTACTCTATTTTGATCAGTATTAAACACTTCTTGTAAAAAAGTTTGTCGTTTAATTTTCACCAAAAACTGAGAATAGAAAGAATACTAGTATATATAAGATATATTAAAATTTTAGAAAATTTTACCGTCCCATTTTTTCTAAATTTAGAATTAAGTGGGTAAAAATCAATAAAATTGCTAAATCTGTGCTATAAATTACCTCCCTTGGAAGAAATCTGACTTTTACATATTTTCATTATTTTTGGACAACATTGCAAAAAATGTAGAGTAAAATGCACTCATTATAAATAACTGGATGTTAGGTATTTGTTTTCATGACAAAGTGAATATTAATTTGCTGTGTGGAAAAAAATTACAATTTAAAAATTTTGATCATACCTATTGCAATGATTCTATTTTTTCGTGTAAGTACTAAAAAAGTAAAAAACGGAGTTATCTCCTCCTACCCCAGGTCTACCCCCTTAAGATATAGAACAACGTCTGTAGTTGTCGACCACATATCATATTTACGTAGGTATGACGTCATTGGTGGGTCCAACATATTACTTACCCACATATACACATTGTATCTTTAACTTCTATTTTGAATCATCTTTGAATTTGTAAGAATGGGAGTCATGCTTAAACATGGTCGGTCAATAGGTAGTTTTCGACCACTGTCAACTATTTTCGACCACCTACACTAATTTTGACCACTCTTGGGAATTTTGTTCGCTTACGACTGAACTTTGATTTTGTTTGTTTTGGAAAGCGATTTTGCATCAACCCTCTTGTATTTTTGGATCCGAATAAGTAAAGCATAGATATTGCTGTTACAAAGTTGTATTTAAAAAAAAACTGTCAGTCTAATACAAAACTTTCATACTATTATCATCATATGCTTCCAGTTTTCAAAACAAACCAAAATCCCATCCCATGAGGGCTTTTGAAAACGTAAACAAAGATGTTTAGCAGAAATAAACAGCAAGATGACAAAGACTGGTCGAAATTAGCCAAAACTGCTATTTGCAAGAGCTAAGTGTTTGATTGTTCGCGTGATCATGGAAAATATACAAGGAAATAATTTTTATGGTTGTATTCCAATGTATTATTCTTATTCAATTATACGTATGGGAAGGTACCATCCAGAACGCAGGAGACTGCAGTTTCATAAAGGTGTGCGTTCTATCTATTGTTGTAAGACACAATTATCATTTGTAGTATATGTACTTTATCTGCCATCTGACTCTAAATGCTACAGATTGTATTTCTTTCAGGGTCTTGAAGTAAACTACATACGTACACGTGAATGTTTTTTTAAAATGCATGGCATTGCATACAATAGATTAATCGTTTTAATAGTGGTCGAAACTGCCTCCGGTCGAAATACCCAACGTTACTCTATAATCTCTGAGAAAAATATGGTAAAGGAATGATTTTCATTGCATCGATTGTCTTAGATCCAAGTATTTAATGACCATCAAAGACCTATAGGGAAATTATTACATTGATGTAAACGACCGCACAATCATATTGAAAACATATACTTGTTCAGTATTATAAAAGTTACTATTTATCTATCAATGCCATGATAACTGTATCACTAGATAACAGTTTCTGTAATAACTGTTTCCTCATCTGTCGAGACTTCTGGTCTGTGACATTTGTTGACGTTAACACAATTTAAAATGCCAACAAACAGTTTTCACGGACAATTGTAGAGATCCCTAGAACAAAATGAAAATAATTAGATTCTAATAAAACTAATACATCTGCTACATATGATATAGTTACCTATATCGGCCACATCTATCCCAGCCAAAAATTCCACATGAGACTGTGTAACGTGTTGACCTGTGATTGCTGGTTGTGCAAGCATATGCTGTGTAACAGTGTCCTCCTTCTGCTTGCCTGTAATTATTATAATATGTCTAATACAATGCTTCCTTTTCAAATGATTGTTGTAAAATGGTGTGTTTCAGACCATACGCGTATTAATTCGGACTGTATGCAATCGGTCCATACCATATGCGTATACTCATATGGTCGGACCGTACGCGTACAGTCCGACTTTAGGCGTACAGTTCAACAGTATGTGTATACCCATACGGTCTGGATTGAGCAAGATAATTTAGGTATCAGTATCTCAAGCAATTCCTTAAGTTTCGAATACATTTAAATAATTAAATATATTTCACAATTGTACAATAAGAAAATCCTGTGAAATCCGACATAATTTATTGGTCCCAAAGATGGATTTTGAATGCTCTTTCAACCTGAGTATTTCGACATCCTGTGTAATCCGACACCTTTTTATGGTCCCACAGTGTGTCGGATTAGACAGGTTCCACTGTACTATGAAATTTATGAGGGAAAATTTTAAACTTTAGTGTTAACCTCCTTGCACTTGCTGACATGACCGCTCAGGGTGACATTACTGCGACAAGAAACAATAGATTTTATTACGTTTACATGTTTTGTTTTGAAATGCTCCTTTATAATGACATCGTTTGCTAGAAAGAGAAAAAGTGACCCATTTAGCAATTTCTACATTTGATTTCGATGCCTTTTATTATATTTTATCATGAACTATACATATTGTCATGGATTATATGTCAGTGGTAGGCTGTTTGTCTGTGGTGTTTGTTTGTTGAACCAAAATGTGGTTTAAGATTAAAAAGCTGTCCAAAGCCATGGTGTTGTTGTTGCTTGTATATTCCTCCGTTGACTTCGGAGAACCTTGACAAAAATCGCAGGTTAAGTTAAATAGAAAAAATGAAAGGTTATGGAAAGTTCACATTTACAAAATTCATGATAGTCAAATATATACAAATGAAATATATAGAATCCCTGTACAACCGACAAGTTCACTGCCCTATCGTTATGTAGATCAAATATTAAGTTACGGCTAATCTCTTCAATGTCACTAACAATGTCTTTGTGTTTTCCTAATATGCTCACTATACGTGGACCAGAGCTGTCCAATATGCATTGCATTACAATTTCATTATCACTAATAATTGTTTCCGTTTGCTTGTTACTACGGGTTTCAGTCAACAAGAGTTTAGAGAGGTGTTTATCTCTTAATCTCTTGGAAGGTATTACATCCTAGTATATGGTGTTGTGTATTTTCATCTCCTTGCTTGGCACCTTTTAACCACTATTCTTCCATTTGAATAGATTATTTTATACGGTAATACTTCACTTGCTATTTGTTTTACTATTGGTAGTAAAACATAAATTCCATTTCCTTATTTGGTCATTGTTATGTTCAGAAAACACGATTGGTTGTGTACATATTTTGTTACCGATGAAATGATTGTAAAACTTCGAAGGAGTTTTGTTGAGCACGTGAATAATTTGTTTACCTATTTGTGCCGAACATGTCAGCGCTAAGCTTGGTCGCAGTTCATTGTAAGAATGTTTGTGTAGCTGCCGTACATGGAGAACAACGAAATAAAAATATGAAGTAAAATTAAAATCTAAAAAATATGCAAGAAAGATTCAGGTTGTCTGCTAATTTGTACAAAATGTACTCATTTTAAAGTTAAATGATATAACTTCGGATCGATTTAATACTTTTTGAAAATTCGATTTAAAAACAATTCAGCAAGTTAACATGCAGAATATTATGACAGCTGCTTATCATTTGATAGAATTTCATTTTTTTTTACTTTATCTCTGTCCACATGTCTTTGCATGTTTTATGCAAACTTTTCTCAGGGGTTCTTGTAGATACTCAAAAGACCAGTCTTAACTACTAGCATATTCTTCAGAATTATTTTGTTTTCTGGTTAATACATATTGAAGTCTTCTTTTTTGGTGAATGTTCAGCTTTATTAAAACACCCCGCTTAATTGTATTTTATTGATAATAAAAATTTATTATTGAGAATGCAGTACGAAATTTTCGCCGAGAGCGCCGCGTTCTACTGCTAACATGTTTGGCTAAAATGTTTTACTATTTTCCGTTAGTTTTATACCTACTTGTATTTTTGCCCTTCGGATTTCGGCCTATGACAATTGTTCGGTAATTTAGTAGTACCGTCATTTGGTATAAATTAAATTAGAAGATGAAATTACACACAATAAACACAACCTCAGCGAAACTACCAGTAATGGAAAGTCATGATTTAATATGATAACTTCTTCTGACAAAAATAGAAAATACAGATCATATTGCTTTAAAGGTGGGCATCTAGGATATCATACATGTAAAAACGATCTATTGACACGATGTTTCCCTACTAACAGTGCATTAAAAATTTTTACAGACCTTTAAAGTAATAATCGTAATAAAATAATACTTCCTGTTCTTATTCAGCCAGCACATTGGCTACATTGCTGGAATAATAATGTTGCATTATATTGTACCGTTTACTATTTCATGTATACAAGATAGTTTTAAAGTAAATAAGATTTCTACATTATCCATTTACAAAATGTATTTATACGAGCATTGAGCTCTCTTTTTTAATACCTGAACAATTTCTAATTTGATTATGATAGCATTCGATTTGAACGAGGACGAGTGGACTTTTTATAGGTTTGGCGTAAGTAATCTTTTAAAGATTTTTACCTTTTTCTTTAGGTTTTTAATTATCAAATTATACTTGGTTTAAATTATGTTTTGTGAGCATATGCTAGATATTTTCAGTCACTGTGATATTTGTTTATTTTTTCGCGTTTTGTGTCTATGCACAATGAGCACGATAATTGCATCGCACTATTTAGTTACTGATTTTTGTGAATATCAGAACAAAACTTCACATCCGATGCATACAATTTTAGTATAAAGTTATAATGTTTCCATTAAAAAATAAATTACCAGACTGAGTACCTTAAAAGCGTTGGAAGTATATTGAATAATTGTTGATCAGTTCTTAAACTACATCTATAAAAGGGGGAATTTTCAATTACACAAGAACGCGTTATAGTACGAATATTGCCAAAATAAGGAAATGTAAATCTGGAGACAAATTACACATACATGTACACCATCAGCAATAACGTACATTTTGTATAGAATGAAAGCGGCTCTACAAAAGGCTTCTTTTTTGGAAGATATATCGGAGAATGTGGAGGAGGAATATAAATACATGAGCTTGTAGTTTAAATGATTTTGAAAAGCTTTTGATTTAATTGAATGAGATGCTAATAAAAATTCTTAATTATGGGGGTTTTGGAGACTCATTGTGAGCATTTCTTCAGTAGTGCTACAATGTTTTACCAACAGACTAGGCTCCAGTTTATGCGAGTACATGTGCATAATAACAAATAACGAAGTTACTGTAAATTTATTTTCTTAAATATAGCCGTTTCAACAACTTTTGAGTCTTCAGTGCACATCAAATCAAAATATGTGGAACACCGTTAACCAAAAGTTTGTAAAATCTAATAGAGCACAAAATGAACAAAATCAACTAAATGGAAACCAAAGTCAGCTAAACTCAGAGCTATGCAAGAGGGAGATAGTCCTTAGTATTCCGCAAAATTTTCTAAAGCTTATTTATTTTATATACAACCTCGAAATTAGTTTGGTATGCCTTAGATGACAGACTTACTTGATTACATTTTCGAGCACTAAGCTATGAAAATCATGACTGGAGGTTGTGACCAAAAACATGCAAAAACTAGAAAATCACATTCCAACAAGAACACACAGTAACATTGTACAGTAATCATAATGGTTAAGGACTGATTGTCTATGGTCTTTATATATGGAATATTAAAAGAAAACTCGTAACGCAAAATCAGTCGTTATAAATTACATTCACATTCAATAAGACAACTGGACACAAAAACACGAGATGTAAGTACAGGTAACTGTAACTATTAAATAGTTGTATTTTTTTCATTGTTTATGACATGTGTCGTTATGCTGACTGACTTTTCATTTTTGTTCTTTGTGAAACAATACTCTTGACTGTTTTTTCTCGGTGAATTATCTTTTCATGTGAACTGTGCAAATATTCAAGAACTAGACAGTGTTTTCCTGAGATATTTTAACAAAATTATTTTGTCACACTGTTTCTTGTATAAAAACTTCTGAATTCCATCAAACTGTGGTATACGATAAAGTTCTGAACAATGTTGCTCTTAGGATAACATCAACATAATAGCCCATTTGACTAGTAAACAGAAAAGTGTGAAAAAAAAAATTCAACCATAATTACTTATTACTATACACACATAGAAAGTAGAAATTCGCATGATTTAATTTGTAATACTCGATACGTTTCTCCATGGTGATCCCTTTAGCCATACTAGGTAGCTGACTTGAATGGCGAAAAAAAATATTTCGACAACGACACTAGAAGAATGAAGATCACAATATCTTGACTATGCCAAACACAGACAGACGACATAATACAATTCACAAATCTATTAATATATATCAAAGATTCCTATGATGTTCTATATGAGTGCTTACTTCCTTACTTCCCTCTAAGGCACATGTTAATAATACACAGTTAGAAATTCTATAAATTAGTAAGATTTGAAAAAAAAAACAACAATATGTATATTAAATGACAGATACACTTTGTATGACACATACCTTTCCAGAAGTAACACTGCTGCCATAAACACAAGACTGCATGCTCTTGTAAAAGACATTTTCCAAATAAATCTGAAATTTGCTACCTTACTGGAAAAGTCTTCCGGGTTGTGATTTATTGGTTAACGCATTGGTGCATAGAAAACAAGACAATTGAATAATCAACCTGTGTTTAATGTAAAGGTTTAGTTGGACTCCTAAAGCATCAAACAAGTTGAAAGAATATCACCAGAGTCATACGTATAAAAAATACATTTTACACATGACGTGCCAATATTAATAGAACTGAATTCGATTAATGCGACAGCTTTAAAAACATCAGCAATGAAAATTCTGACAAAAATATGGCACTAAGATTAACCTATTTTTCCATAGGGTCCTATCCCGTTGATTAGATAAAAATTTGTTAGCGACCCGCTGGTGGTTATTTTTTATAAGAGGAAGACCTCCAGCAATACAATTAAATAAACAGGTCCTATCCAAGGAAAGTTGTGGCCAAGTTTGTTTTCATTTGGTCCAGTGGTTTCAGAGGAGATCTTTGAAAGTGATCTCTTCGGATGCCATGTTAAACCATGTTTCCCGCTAGACTGATTTGGGCAAGATAAACTACATTTGTAGTTCAAAATCAATACCAGTTCAATATCGACAGATTCGTCCATTATGGTTTACGGCGCACTGTAAAACATTGTTTAGTTATAAAACATGTTTGGCCCTAAACGTATTTAGGATTGTGTTAAATTCGTAAACATTTCATTGCTTAAACATCCTTATTTCTAAACACATTGATAATTAAATCATGCAAATCATCTTGGTTTTATTACGATATTGGATACTTAAAACAATATACACACGTTCCTAAAAGACCAAACACTTTTCTAAACGTGTTTAGATCAAAGCATATTCAGTATATTTAGATACTCATGATAAGAGTTGTTCATGTAGACGGCACTATAATATTTCTTTGTTTGATTTTGAAAATGTTAACTTGGAGACAAACAACGTTAGGCTCGGTGTTGCTATAATAACATATTCCTTGTATTTCAAAGGTTTGTTTTTGACAATAATTCGATATGAGAAAGCTAATGCTTTTTTTTATTATATTGTCTATAACATGCAGTGTTTTTGTAATTGACTTCTAGTGCTCATTTTCTTCTTTTGATTCTATTCATTTATTTTAAGGGGTGTTTGTCAATATTCTTTTTTTTTATATATATAAACATACATTATTTTTATTCGAATCGATTGGATACTTTTCCAGTATGCATATGAGTGAAAAATGTTTATCAATTCGGGTGAAAGAATAAAACACAATCCTAAAATAAGCAATGAAGGGATATGGAGTAAAAGCAAATGAGACAAAATCTCCACAAATACGTTGGATAAACAAGCAATGTTTTGGACTTCACACATTTTTATGTGTTTATTAGTATCATCTCCGCTTTCTCTGGTATTTGAAATTTGAATCATCTTTCTTTGATTTTCTGCAATTAACCTTCTCCCTCATTTTGTCATTATTTTGTTCATACATGTTAATTTGTGGCAATTGTACAACATATATTTTTATATCTTTTGGTAAATGAACTATATTCGTGGCAATTGTACAACATATATTTTTTAATCTTTTGGTAAATGAACTATTACGAATAGAATATGTGTAATGTAAAGTAAAAACACAATAGAAACACTTACATATTAAAGAGGGTCTACCGACTTAGTACGTTGTTGTCGCAGTCTGTGTAAAATATAATTGCCATGTTTTTTGTTGTTGTTGTTTTTTTTAGGGGAGGGGTTTATTTTTTTGGGGGGTGGTTGATTTTCGAATTGTCCTTTCCTCTTTCCCCCTTTTGCTTCTGTATTCGCTTGCCTGTTAATTTGATTACTAGTGTCAGTCAGACTTTCGGGCCTATAAACTTGAACCTAAATGGCAAAGACAAACAAATCAACAGAAATTAACAAGAATGCCACAAAAGCACTAGCAGTGTAAACAAAAACAAAAACAGGAGTTATCATCAAGTACTACGGAAGGGTAAGCATGGTCTCAATGCATGGTTTCCTTCACAGCCAGTTAGGATAAGGTATTGATTTTTTTTGTTTGTCAGCTGATTTGTTAATGTCATTCTTACCCTTAGACAAAACTAATTATAATCCAGGGAGACAAGAGTAGCTTCATTTACAGCCTATTAACAGTACAGTTTTATGAAAATTAGCAAGTATTTCATTTCATTTCCCATTAACAGTTCAGAACAGAACAGAAAACACTAAAATGTTCCAAACAGTTAACAACTGATTCATTTCACAAAGCATTTAATAACAACATGAAAATGCTCAAAACACATTATGAGAAGAGAAAAGGCCTAACCCCATCCAAGGTACGTGTTAGTAAGCGTAAATTCATCCCTGTTGTACATCTTATATGATATTGATATATTTCCGAAATTATAGTTCTTATCATTATATTGATGCATTAACAGAAATAGAAAAGCGCGAAAATAAATCTCCCCGAACCTTGCCTGAAGGGACAAAACGCGAAAATAAGTTGGTTTACAGTATCTTGGTTATTGATAACATATCTATGGCAATTATGTATTCCGGAATAGATTATTCTCTAACCCCCGAATAGAACCCCACTATGTCAAGCACCTTTGTGATTAAACCTCTTAAACGTTTAGCTAGATTTTTAGCAAGATTGTGAATTATGCTTACTTGTAAATTATTGTTTATATTTTCATCATTCTAACTTCTGTATTCTATATTAATCTTTATAACTTCTTTTTTTTAAATTTGTATTTTTTATAATAATTCTAACAAAAAGAGAATATAAAAGTAAAGATAGAAAACAATGTATACGGAATGAGTAATTAAGAAACTAGCAGTTAAAATTACAATCCGAGAATTATAAATATAATATAAACTCAAAATGAAGAAATTAGAATTTAAGATGCCAAATTTAGACGTAAGGATTATAAATTTAGAAGAAAGGGTGTATAATTTCGAATTTCGAACTCAGAATTCTGAATATAGAAGAAAGAAATTAGAGAAAAGAAGTAATTAGTTAGAATATATATGCTTGTAAAAAGCCTGAGAGCAATTTGAATGTTCTTAACTGTATACAATAACGACAAATAAAAAGACATCAGCAAATTGCTATTTTGTCAAAATATATCTCTTGAGTGCAGACAAAAATAATAAAATATTTGGAACACCAAACATCAAAAATATTTCAAGGCTGAGCTGATAGACAAAAGAATAATCAAAAGGGTCTTAAAATGAAATCAACGTAAGCTAAGGACGCTGACTTAACAAGGGAACTAGTCCTAGATTTGAAACATTTCTATCAACAATATTTGTTTGCTATACCATCATATTACTTTCAGATGGTCCTGACGAAATAATTTTGAATCCTTCAAACCAGACCTATATAATGGAGGAGAACCAGTCGGTAGGTCCAGTCATATGTATTTCTTCTTGTAATCCCGACTGTACATACCAATGGACTGGACCCGGAATAACAGAGGAATCAAACCAGTTACATTTACCGCAAATAAAACGCGAACAAACAGGACAGTTTACATGTAATGCTAGTAATAAAGTAGGTAGTGTTCAGAAACACATCAGTATTTTAGTGTAATGTGAGTATTGCTGTACTGTACAATTTATGTATGAAAATTAATGAGTCAGTTGTATAAAGAAACGTAGAAGGGTGAAGGTACAATATAAGATGAATTGATGAAATGGTATTTAACATTACATTAGCATGAATATAATGATACAGTATTTTGATATCAATCCTACTTATATGGCTAAACAGACAGATCTTTTTGCTGTCTTCACCACTTTGACAATAATATCTAAATGTCTTATTTTTGTATTCGTTGTTTGAAATGAATTACACAATACCAATAGCAACAGCACCGTTTAAAGTGTTAATTTTTTGCAATCGGAGTTAATTTGTTCTTTTCCATTCTTAACACAATAATGAGCAAATATACAGATTAATCTTTTCTTTATGTTTCCGACAACTGTCTTAACCTGAATATGCAACCTTAATATCTCTTTATCATTTTTAACCGCTTATTATTAGCGAGGCTAATAAGTTATAAAAGGTCTGTATTCTCTTTCAATATGTTCAGATAATGGCCGATAATTTTATGTCGATATAGCAGTGAAGAAATGAAAAAAAAATATTATAAATATATAAATCTGAAAAATTATCTCTGGCATGGTTATTTTTCTTATATTTTTTGTATAGTCATTGATTTTTTGCTTAAATAAAAAAAAGATCCGAAGTTACTGTCAATTTATTTTCTAAAGATACCAATTTCAACGACTTGTATATCTCTCTTCAGTACAGTTCTATCTATTATTTGACCACACTTGATTTTGCATTTTGAAATCCGTCACCACAAATGATTTAAGAAAATTATATTATTGAAAATTTATTGCTTTCACACCTTAAAACAAGCAACGTAACTTGAAGTAATATTTTTAAGACATTTTTTTGACAGCGCAATATTTACTTAATATAGAATATCAACATATATGCGATATAATGATTCAGCACTAAAAAGGTACCTATTTTGCTGCGTTCCTTTACCTTATCCTTACCTCAGGATAAGCATGTAAATCTGCTTATATTAGTTTTGAAAAATGAATTATCTTAGTTTAAATTAAGAGCCAACCGAGTTTTAGGATGTGATATTATCGAGAACATCTTTCCACTGAGGAATTTTACCATTACAATTCGTCAGTGCAACTCGAATCTAGAGACTGGAAAAAAATTAACCGAAATATACTCCTTCGGAAGATGTACAATATAGAAGATTGGGTAGTGAATTTCCGGCTCCTTCATGGTATAGGATGTTTAGCAAAGTTCTAGCTGTATAGCCATAGATGTCAAAATAGCATGGGTTTTGTGACCAGTAACTGCTTATTTCAGTTTTGAGTGTTACCTTTGTTAGACTGATTTTCAGATAAATTCATAATTGCTAAGGTATAGCATTGTAAAACTTTTGTTTATTATGCAACTTCGGTATTTTTGTATAGTATGCAGAGTTGTCGCACTTTATGCATACGTTTAGTTCAGCAATCTTTTGCAAAAATGCACCTACTGCACAGAGACGAATATTCCACAAAAATTACAGTACACGGGGAAAAATTGAAAAGAAAATAATTGTAAATGTGCATTCATATATTATTTTAGACGGACCGTCTTTAGTGTCCACACCCATATCAGTAAATGAAGGACAACATCTCGGGCCTATTACATGTACAGCTGATTGTCTGCCGATTTGTACATACCGATGGAGTGGACCGAACGTGACAGACGACATCTCTGTTTTACAAATCACAAATATGCAACAATCCAATAACGGTACCTATATACATGTACAGCAACTAATACATACGGAAGTAGTCATGTGGATATGGATATTATTGTACAATGTAAGTATGACGACAGTCGCATGCATATACAATACGTGTATGTTGTTTCAAATCATATTTGTACGGTCCATAGAAACAAGTGCAAATGCAAGGTTGCCTTCCTATTTTTACTGCAAGTGCAACTTAATTTTATAATATGTATTTTTTGTATACTGTAGTACGTTGTTATCTCAATTCACAAGCTAAATTTAATTCCTTGAATTCATTAGGCGCAGATATTTGCAATATTAAGAGTGTGAGGACAACATTATAAAATTCAACATGTTCAGTTTAGCGAACAAGATTGCGGTTCGTGTCAAAGTTAAAAAAAGGTAAAAAAATACGCGAGTGTAACTTAAGTCTATAAAAAGGACAATTATCGGATAATATTTCGCTTCCACAACATTTGCATTTAGTCTTCAATCCTAAATATTAGATATAATCAATCAAATTCTTGTGTAAAGCGGAAATTCATTATCCTCTCAAGTTGATATTTGCATTGCTTTAATCCGAAGAAATCAGGCTTTCAACAGTTCCCGCACATTTCAATGAAAATTTCGTACATTTACAGCTACTTCTCCAGATATTTAAGCTCTCTTAAAATCAAGAAAAAGGAGTATGAAAGTGTAAAATTATATCATTTGTTCATTTGAGTAAACTGCTAAGGTTAACCAATCAGAGTTTGACATGACTTTTTTTTTCATTATATGTGTTGCTCATAAAATGGCGGGGGTTGATTACTACATATAAGCTATACAAGATACAGATGTGACATATACACATGAATTTAATTATTTCAATCAAATGCTTGCAGAAGGATAAAGTCAGTGCTTCATGTCAATGTATATTCTTTATAAATATATATTATTATATGCTGTAATAGTATATCGTATTACTACTTATATCACTAAATATGTGGAAATCAGAGCAATATGTAAATATATATTCTGTATTTACATATAATATTAGAATCCATATCATCGCCAATATGAAATCGGTACTGGATGTTATAATTCTAATTCTATAAAATATATCGTATTACACACTAACACTAACAATGAGGAATAATTTATCAATAAGTGATTAAATATCTGAAAATAAGGCACGGACCATTTAATTGTTGCCAAAAAATTCTCAGACGAGCACCAGGGTTGAAAAAATAATCTGGGCTCTCGGACTGTGCATCAGAAAAACAAGTCCGGCTCAACAAAATTTCCTAACATAGCATATGAAAAAATAATCTGGCCCGGGACAACAAGATTTCCAGGCTCTGCTGAAAATCTCGGCCCCTTCAATAATTAAATGCTCCGTGCCGAAGCCAAACATCCCCCTTTTCTTTAAAGAAAAAGTGCTGTAAGAGGTTAGGGAAGATTTGTTTGTTTCTATCAATTTTTTACTTGCATGATAATGGTACTGGTAACTAATTTTTATTTTCATGGTAATTGTACTGGTAACTGATTTTTATTTTCATGGTAATGGTACTGAAAATAAGCGCGCATTAAAACACAGCATTCCAATTACAAGGTCTTATCTGAAAACTTTTGTCAGACTTTTAGCTTACTTTTTCTAATGAATCGATTTTTCTCTATTTCAAAACCCTATATACGAGTAATGGATAAAAAAGGCAAAGTATTCCAAAATGAAGACGGTAAACTAACTAAAAAAAAAGAAGAGAAAAAAAAACTTTAAATGCCTGAGTATTGATAAAAGGTCCATTTGTTAAAGTAAATGTAAAAAAAGTATTTTGAAAATTGTAGACGGACCGTTATAATTGTACATGGACCATCATCTACAACTATAATAGTAAAAAGATACGACAGCAGTGAAGTAAATGTTTGTGTGTTTTTACAATGTAAGTATGCCATAATTGTTTTCATAAAATAAATGTTTTATATGTTTTATTAAGTACACACATGTATTTTGTAATTTGAATTTTTTGAAGAGTTTTAGGTGTTCTATTTTATGCTATTATCTTGCATGGTGTCTTCTATTGCTTGGTAATTGTGATTGGTCAAAGCGATTTCATGAATATTTCAAAACCATTTCATGAATATTCATTTCTGTTCTTTTGGCTGCATACTGTGTCTTGTTAAAACGATTTCATAAATTTTCATTGCTGTTCTTTCCTCCTGTGATTGGTCAACAATTTCATGAATATTCATTACTGTTTTATTGCCTGACTACTGATTGGTCAACATCATATTGGATTTCTTTACGTTGATATTTTTGATGTTATTTCTTCTGATGTTTTTTTTTTTTTTTGCAATGTACATCATTCTCAGATAATGTGAGAAATACTGCAATACACGTAAAACACAAAACAAAATCCAGAGTTCTGATTGACAGAACTAAGTACTGTGGTTTTTAAAGTGAAGGAAATGCACATTCATTACCATTGTGGAATGATTCAACACGTAAACAAATATATTATTTTGCATATCTGTAGATATTGATAATGCTAGGTTTACACCGCCAATCAGACAAACTCGATCAACTCAACCATGCTGTTTTATCCCGATCAACGTCATTAAATTCATTGATCGAGCTAGCTCACGATGTCCACTCGACCTTTACCCGATTTAACACGACTAACACGCGACCTTTCTCGATCTCTTTATGATTCACGTACGACTTATGCTCGACCGTCATTCGACCAACCATACTTTATCAGATTGAGCCAGTTCATAGCCCGATTTGTGTTTGATTAACTAGACCTGGTCGGGAGATGATTGTGAAATGGACGAGTGTGCTCGAGTTTTGTGCTGTTCATACGTTTGCATATATGGGGATAAAACGTGAATATTCAGGTAACAGTTCAGCATGGTTGTAGAGCAGCAAAATTTGTGGCCATGTGGCTGATGCTTCAAGGAAAAGACGATAAATGTGATACAAATAGAGTAGCAGACAAGGCGGATCTGACACAGAAGGCGCGTATTTTTGATTAGACAATAGCAAATGCTTAAGAGTCATTATTATAGAGGAATGAATGTTCGCTCTCACATACTAGTGGGTCATACTCCTCATCATGTGTCAGCATACGACCATGCCATTTTCCAGTAATTACATGTAGGACTAATCTGATATATAAAACAGAAGACATATCATCACATTATATGGGTGGTAACTAGATTTACGGTGTTTCCGCGTGTAGCTTTAAATCCGATTCTGTATAAAAAAATCCGGTTTTTAGAAAGTGAAAATGAAGAGCGGCTGCCTGTTTGGTTCATCATTTGCCCGGTGCAAATCTAAAAGAATTTTTTTTATCTTCTATGTTCAAAATCGCATTTTTCTTATACCATTTAGCTTGAATCAAATCTTGTGATAAGAGTACCAACCTGCTCGGAAGAAACGATATTTTATTCTTGAATTTATGTGTATAGTGAATCTGTTTCTGGAATGTGTATATTGAGTACATCTTGGATTCAATTTTCAATTCTATCAGCATAGCTAGTCGATTGAATTTAAGCCCTCTGCACGTCATCATTTAATTCTGATGGTAGAATGCACAATCTGATATTCTTTTCTACAATCTTGATATAGCCATTATTTTGTGTCCGTTGTCCACTAACTTCTGAAAATGTGAAAAAACCGTCATGACCGCTTCAATCAAATATAACCGCCAACTGGGAATATAGTTTTAAATTGGATCTTTTAGGAAATCTCATTCATTCGCTACCTATGAAACCCCTAAGCCAATTAGACCAAACTTGTTACGATTGCCAAATGATGGTCCCTTTTCAAAATAGTGTCTGCCATATCGTCAGCTTATACAAGGTGACCGCCTCGATTTTTGCCAAGTCGCTTCCAGACCAACTCGATTAGTACTCGATCACTACTCGACTAACACGATTCATTCTTTTTTTCTATACAAGATCTTCCCGACCATAACCCGATTTTTCCCGACCTGTTTCCGACTTTTACTCGACGACTCAAGACCTTTACTCGATTTAACACGACAGCATGTCATCTTTTCACAATATCACAACATGAGGCTTTTAAGAGCCTCAGTGTCTCACCAGGGCCTTACTTCAGTTTTTAAAGGAACCATCCAATAGACTCCAATGTTGTGATCAATTTTGGTTGATGATTATCTTTCATATGATGAGAATCCGCCAGATACTGTCTCAAGTGGGGACCAGCCATGGACTAATACTTCCAATTTTGGTCAATTGGCAAAGAAGTTTCAGAGTAGAAGATCTTGGAATGACTAAGTAAGGTCGAATATTAAATCATGTTTCCCGTTGGATTGCATGCAGACAAGATAGATACTATTTTAAAATTGGAACATCCCAGGACTATTTTGACCAATTTTGGTCCAGTGAAAATCCTTCTGGTACAATGTTTAACTTTGTCCCCCTTTGGTGGTCATCTTCTATTTGCTGACAATATGGCAAACACAATTTTGAAAAGGGACAATCGTAACTAGTTTGGTCAAATTAGCTTAGGGGTTTCAGATGTAACGTTTGAATGAGTTTTCCAATAAGATCCAATTTAAAACTATATTCCCAGTTGGCGGTTATATTTGTTATATTTGATTAGAAGCGGACATGACAGTTTTTCACATTGAACCAATCGAGTTTTCTGCGGTTTCTTGGTAGAATATATTTGAACGCAAAGTTCATGGACAACGGACACAAAGACAACGGACACAAAATAATCGCAAAAGCTCAACCTTGCTATATCAGGGTTGTATAAAAGAATATCAGATCGGCTAAAATTTTGAAACTCTATCAAGACCGATCCCTTTGCGACTTCTTCACGACTACCTCGATCAGACCCCGATTGATTCCCGACCTGTTCTCGACATAAAATGCACACGACCTGTCAAAAATATTCGGGAACACGTCTCGAGTTTAGCAGAGTTAGTAAGATCGCCCCGATTTGGTTAGTAGACCGAACACGAGCATTCAAGATCAGTGTCCCGATCGATAAATATTCATGAATAATCATAGATCGAGTTCGGTCGAAATGCTTTGATCGGCAGCGTAAACCTACCATAAACGTTAATTTGAAAAAAAAACAAAAAACAAAAAAAAAAACAATGTATTCGGACTTAATAAATATTTTTGCTGCCAATGACCTATCTGTGCATCAGAATAATATAATTAGTAAAATAACTTGATCTAAGTTGGAGTTTTACAGATGGATATTTCGACAAAATTTTGCCTCTTTTGTACAGATTAGGTAATAAAAAGTTATCTAATGTGTACTCAGACGATAGCTAAGAATTATTTTCCCTCGGTAATGGAAATAGCTTAGTGTTCTATTGACCTCAGCAAGTTGGCTTCGTCTATATAAAGGTCTATTGCCTGACTACACATTAAATACCTGAATAATACAGTGCCTTTAACATAAATATTTACAATATATAGAAAAAAGACGGGAAACGGGGAATGTGTCAAAGAGACAACGACCCAAAGGGGAGTAATAACAACTCAAAGCCACCATAAGATCTTCAATGAACGGTGAGGAAACCCCACACCCAACGGAAGGTCGGAGTCGGCCCCTTAATAAAGAGTAATCAAGTTCAGCGAAAAAAACATCATCATAGACTCCTCTAGACATAAAGTAAACTAACTAGAAAACAGGCAAGACACACAAGGGCTAAATAAATTTCCTGACTTCCTGACATCGGCTTCGTTACTTGACCTTCATCTTAAAATTGACAACAGAGGTGCATTACAAACTAGCCTGTATGACAAACGCGATGACTTCACTTTTCCAGTAGTCAACTTCCCTTTTTTGGTAGCAACATTCCAAAAGCACCAGCATATGGAGTTTACATCTCACAACTCATTCGCTACTCAAGGGCTTGTGGTCGTTACAGTGACTTCCTTGATAGAGCTCAGTTGCTTACGAACAGACTACTTAAGCAAGGGTACGTTACCAAAAACTGAAAGTCATCACTACAGAAGTTTTACGGTTGACATCACGATCTTGTGGATTGCTATGGGATATCTGTTTTCCAGATGACAACAGATCTTTCCCTCTGCAACTAAAGTTTGTTTTTCCTCTATCGAATTTGACTTTACTTCCGGATACGGCGGGTGTCTTATAAGAAGCAGAAGAAGCTTACTCTACCGGTACACCTGATCTCACCCATGGTTTTTATTGGGTCCTTGTTCTTCATCTTTATGTGTGTCTTCATTTTTTCTTTTTTGTCCCGTACTTAAGTGGTGTCCTTGTTTCTTAGTGTGTCCGATGTTGTCATTGTCCAATGATTGTTCGTTCTTTTGACTGACGGTTCGGTTCTAACTTACTTTAGGACAGGCGCAAACCTGCTGCGGCGGGGTTAAACTAGTTTTATTGGGCCCAAACCTTCCCCCTAGCCAATGTGATAAATAAAAATACAACAGTAAATTTCAGTTAGCAACAGGACTGAGTCAATTGTGAAAAATTAAACTGAAAGAACTAAATGAACGGACATAAACATGAAACCACAAAAGACTACTAGCAGTTAACTGACATACCAGCTCTGTCGTAAAATATAAGATTCATTCGACGAGCTTGAGAAACAGGTTCACCGAGCATTTCTCGGCTGTTTCGCAATGAGTACAAATATGTTCTATATTTCCCGACAATGTACGTATATTGTTTTTATCTTGCATTCATTTAAACCTGCTTAAAAAAGCGTTGTCCTAGTGAAGAGGGACGAAGTAGAAAGTAAGCGCATTTTGATGAAATCCGTGACGTCATAGGTGAATTAACACTGTGACGTCAAAGTATTGAGGTTTTCAAACCAGTCGCTGTGTCTTTTCTTCGTTCAAAATCTTGAGCCGGCTACCAGCCTGCGCTACGAATACGAAAAAAATATTCGTAGGGTTGTATTAGTCTATACAAACGGCCACTGCAGGATAAAATGGTATACTAGTACTCTATGTGACACACACCAATTTTAATCAATGGTGAAGGGATGTTGAATGGTCTTGAATGATCTTTGAATCACCTTGGAATTAAATCAGGGTGTCGTTTCACATCTGAAATGCAATCATTTTTTTTTAAATACATACGAAATGTTTTTCCTTGTTTTAAAGTATATTTCTTAATTTTCATATTTCTTATTTAGCACACATTACAGTTCGTCCATAACATACTGTAAAAAGTAATTAAAGAAAAATCATGCATTCACAATTCTGATCTTATATGAACTAAGTATCTGAAGAAAAAAAGTTAATCTTTGAGTTGTTCTATTAAATGCGTTCCCTTTCAGTGCATTCAATGAATCGATTTCGTTTATCATTTAGCTAAGGAATAGGCATATCCTGATCATTTACTTGACAATAATCGTTATGTGTTTCATTAAAATCACAGTCAAATGATAATCGGAAATGCATGTCAGAGATATCAGATTCTTCAAAAGGTTATATAAGGCAAAATCGCCGTAGGGAATTTTGTGTTGATCTCTATTATTTCGACGACTTGTAGTTAAATTATCGCACTCTTTTTCTTCTGTCGTTGTCAGGACTCTCTTCTAGTACATGTTTAGACTTTTCAAGACTCTTTCCATACTGATACAGACTGATCAAGCAGGTCGAGATTCTTTCAATGAAAGCTTAGACTAGTGGGGATGGATTGAAACTTATTTCATAATTTTGGCACTGGTCCAGATAACATTTAGTACTTTCAAGTACATTCAAATACTTTTAAGTACAAAAAGTGCCCGATTTGAAGTTTTTCTATTTTAAGTGATTATTAAACAGAGTAATTAATAGCAATTGAGCTAGAATTATTTAACTTATTACGATAGCGTGGTTTAAGAAGCTATGACTTTTGAAAATAATTGAATAATTGTTCGAATCAAAGTTTATTGTGTATCACATGATATATAATATTGATTTTTTTCTGACAAATACTTTTATAAAAATCAGACCAGTTTTCATAAATTATTTTTGGCTAGGAAAATATGTGGCAAACTCCATTAAAATGCACCGATTGTTATAAATGAAATATTACTGTTGTTACGTTTAAGGTAATATATGGTTGTATATTGTACTCGAACCTATAAGTCTGTGTATATTGTTTGTAATGTATTTAATTATTGTGTTATGTTTGGCATTTTTGTTATGTAATATCTTAGTTGTTTGCTTTTTTCATTGCAAACTATCATTGTATTGTTGTGCTTTGTATGAATCAGGAAATGAATCAAAAAAGGAGAAAAAAAAAATAAGAAAAAAAATAATCTAGAGAGTTTGATCCTCAATTTAAAACCATAAGATTTCAGGGAAAATGTTTTAAATACACAGATAGCCGCCAAAATCACCTCTTTTTGGGTTGTAAGTAAATAAAAGATTGGCCGAAAAAAGAACTTCCCTGAATATTTTCATAGGTTGAGCACAAGAAATATACAATGCTTAGTACTTATTCGTCCTTTATGCATTACTAAATGTGGGATAAATAATGTTAATAGGAAGCAAAGCTTCCATATATATTGGAAACTTAAATTCCGTTCCCAAGACTATTAGTTGAAACAATCCCTGCGTCGAGAGTTATCGTTCTTGGAAATATACGCAACTTGACACACTAATCTTTCAGAGAAGATTTCTAAAATATGTGTAAAAAATTAAGCGTATGAATACGTTGCTTGATGGCCATTCAAATCGAAATGAAGAAAACAGAATAACAACAGTTTTACTTGAACTACTGGTACGAAACTAAAGACATATAAAACCATTCGCAATACCACTGTGACGAAAAGGGTCATGATAATAACCAAGAACTTACGAATGAATATACAACCATGACAACGATAAAGTTGTTACACAAGAATTTTGAGTATATTTATATGTACACTATTTTACAAAGTTTACACAGTCATGCGGTATAGACAAGACGGAAGGGAAAGTTTTGTAAGCAAAATAAATGTAGATTTACTGTAGTAACTTCGCGACGGTTGTTTTCGCAGATAAATAAAGATTACATGGTCATTGACATTGCGACGACAAGTTGCTATTGTAGACGTGCATCCATTACTCATTGCATACGTTCAGGACTGACATTTATTCATCGAACGTATCCATACAATCCATTTACAAGGAATCCAATTACAAGTTATGATGTTTTGCCTTGAAGCAGAGCGTTGACAATGCTCATTCCCACTCCTTTGTCCCAAATTTGGACTCCTACTTGGGGACTGCATCTTGTTATATACTGACGTAAATTTGACCAAATACTTTCCAAATAAAATGGCATTATGCTTTCCAAGAACATAATGCTCAAATGATTGAGAAAATTCGTCAAAACAACAAGGATCATTCAACAAGCGTCTGCTACCGTGACGCCGGAAATAAACTTCCAGGATCGATAACTGTAAAAATCAAAGGGCTTGAAGTACTGTGATAGGGAGTTGCGTCAGAATGTAACATGGCCTGATAAAGTCTGTTGGAGTTATATATAAATATATGCAAATATGAACAAATTGTCACGTAAAGAAAATAATTTTTTCAGTGGAACTTGATCTTCATTCCATTATAAAAAGACCTATTTTTTAGAAATTCATTTTTTTCAATTGTATTTTATTGATATAAAATATTTGAAATTGAATCAATCAATAAAATATCAATAAACTTTTTTTGATTAATGGCGGGAATGTCAGGGCAAGCGCATAATTTAAGGTCTAAAATTTGAGAATTGGAAGCCATGTAGAAATATGTGTTATTCTCTGCATATAGTCAATTAAAAAGCTTTATCTCGCTGATATATAATAATAATATGAGGATAGGTACAACCTATGTGGAAGCGAAGCTGAATTCACTCGCTGAAAAACTGTTGTATACTGTAGACCTTCCCTTTGTCAGTATTTATCAGGGACAATAGGAAGATGACATTGGTGGAACAAGAGGGGAGGATCTGGCTTATGGACCACCTATTTATGAAAAAAAAATCATGCTGAATAAATGCAAAAAAATCAACCAAAAAAATCACTGGAACTACACTCTGCTTAAACCCATGCAACTGGAACCATCCTTTCTGAAGCACGACTAATGATCCACCCGGTAAAGGATCTTACAGCTCGAATATTTTCATGTGATGTAGCTGTGACTCCTTGTGTTATGCGTTGTCAAACAACGGCAGTAGAATACCGAAGGAACAAAGGAGTGAAATTTACAAAAATCGAAGTCCAAAGACATGGCCAAAATGAGAACACAGAAAAAAATGACGTCAGACACAAAAGACCCCCCACAAAACAATGACGCTAGACAGATACAAAGCACAGAAATAGATATCAATGTCAAGCGTGTAAATATACGGTACAATCACAGGCACTTGTTTCATTCGGGATATCTTTCAGTAAAGGAGACATAAAATATGAAATACAGCGGCATAAATCGTGTAAAAACATTTTATAATGTCTTTTTCATTTAAAGTACTGTAGCAGTAAAATATGTCCGTCAGAAAAATTTGTCCAGACGGAATAAATCTCATAGAAAGACATGTCCGCACATTTATTTTACTAGGAATAGTTGTCCGAGGACATATATTCCTAGAAATATATGTCCTCCCGGATTCATTTTTCCAATGTCTGTCCATGGACTTTAGTTTCCTAGTAATAACTATCCCCCGCACATTTTTCTACCCAAAAATATTTATCACTTAAAAAAGAAGCAACCTCCTGAGAGGCTGAGCGATGTCTCCTAAATTTCAACTACATTGTACTACTGACGAGATGGTTTTGTTTTGTGCCGATTTTTCAAAGTGAGTGAACATGATAGAGTTTGGCATTGGTTTTTACAACATTACGGACAGTATGTTCTTGACCCAATTAATTAAAAAAAATATGCATATCTTTCAAGTTTTACCTCACTTTAAAGCTGCACCTTTGCTTTGGCATAGCCATAGGTAATGACTCGCCTGCAGAATAGTTATATTTGTATTGACAAAAGTTAATAAATTATTCAATCTTTACCTAAAAGTACTGACAAAGTAAAGCAAAAATTGTACAAACCTTATTTTTCCTTAAACTATTTGTGGTCGTCAGTTTTTTTATATACGATTTTTGAAGGTTTCATTTTAATTAAGGTAAGCCAGAAAGGTTGGATCGCAGACGGCCACTCAGCGCAATTCGGTTGTATAACGGATCACACGGAGGAGGTGTTTTGGGATAGACCCCTTGATTTTTTCTGCCAAACATTAAAAAATTCATGCAAAATTTAGGCACACTCAATAAAAACTGGAGAAAAATTGACAGGAACCCCTTTTTACGGAACTCCATTGGAACCCCTTTTTGAGGACTTTATCAGCCTCGGTGCCATTCCACAGGCACTAGTTTAAAAACAAGTGCCTGTCTGCCATTCTCCACGGCGATTTATAACAGACAAACCGCGGTATTAACGGACCAGACTGCAGTCAAATTTAGGCTTGCATTGGACAATTCATATATGTAACAAGGGTTAATTTTCCTTACGCTGCATGTGTTCAAAGTTTAAGATCAAAAAAGGATTATTGTTATTGTGAAAAAAATCAAGTAAACAGGTTTGTCCGCCAATGAAGACGAAACAGTGCGACACAATTCATCCAAAAATATAGTATTTGAAGATTGTGAAACGTAATTAAAAAAATTGAATTTGTGTTTAGAAGTGCGTATAATGTGAAAAGAAGCTCTGAGCATTATTGATAGATATCACCAACATAAAAAAAGTTTGTTTATATAATATGACAAATAAGATTCCCAGGCAAAAATTACACTGCTACGATGTGTATCAGCTTTCATACATCTCTCGCATTGTTGGATTCCAAATGTTTTAATTTCCTCTGCACTGAACACAAGGGCTTGTTACGAAATAATGATAATAACTTAAACTTAGCTTATATCATTAAAGTGTGTGTGTGTGTGTGTGTGTGTGTGTTTTTTTTTGGGGGGGGTTAAGGTTTAATTATTATTCCTTTATATTTTATTTTATGCATTTTTTTGCTATCGCCGCTCTTATAATACTGACTTAATTCCTTGACACTACACTGAACATGGGGTAGGATGCCTAAAAAGGCTACCCATTTTATTTGTTAGTTTGTACCTAAATTGTGGGATCCTTTGTTTTTTACATGATTTAGACGGTGTAACAATACCTGTCCCCACTCTTCCCTACTGAGTAACCTCTCCCAGCAGTTACTGGTATTATTAGTTTATATCAGATCTATATAGATAAAGCTTCTAATTTATATATGCAGAGAATAACACATATTCCTACATTGCTTCCAATTCTCAAATTTTAGAACTTAAATTATGCACTTGCCCTGACATTCCTGCCATTAATAAAAAAAAATATGTATTGGTATTTTATTGATTGATTCAATTTCAAATATTTTATATCGATAAAATAAAAAAAAAGATCATATAATCATTAAAAAAAATAGGTCTTTTTATAATGGAATGAAGTCAAGTTCCACTGAAAAATCATTTTCTTGTCGTGACACTTTGTTCATATTTTCATATATTTATATATTCATGACTCCAACATGCTACATCCTGAAGCAACTCCCAGTCACAGTACTTCAAGCTCTTTGATTATTGCAGTTATCGATCCTGGATGGCTGGAAGTATATTTCCGGGGTAGCAGACGCTTGTTGTTTTGACGAATTTTCTCAATCATTTGAGCATTATGTTATTGAAAAGCATAATGCCATTTTATTTGGAAAGTTTTTGGTCAAATATACGTCAGTATATAACAAGATGCAGTCCCCAAGCAGGAGTCAAAATTTGGGACAAAGGAGTGAGCATTGTCAAGGTAAGACTTCATATTTTGTTTGAATTTCCTGTAAATGGATTGTATGGATACGTTCGATGAATAAATGCCAGTCCTGAACGTATGCTATGAGCAATGGATGCACGTCTACAATAGCAACTTGTCGTCGCATTGTCAATGAATCATGCAATCTTTATTCAGCAGTGAAAACAACCGTCGCGAAGTAACTACATAGCTGCATTTAGTTTGCTGACAAAACTTTCCCTGGCGCCTTTTCTATACTGCATGACTGTGTATTAGTTGTAATTTAGCGTATAAACAAATATACTCAAAATTCTTGCGTAACGATATTGATCCGTTTTATCGTTGTCATGGTTGCATATATTCATTCGTAATTTCTCGGTTATTATCAATGACCCTTTTCGATGCAGTGGAATTCCGAATGGATTTATATGTCTTTAGTTTCGTACCAGAATTCCCCAGTAAAACTGTTTTTATTCTGTTTTCTTCATTTCGATTTTACCATCAACATGTTTGAATGGCCATCAAGCAACGTATTCATATGCTTTATTTTTTACACATATTTTAGAAATCTTCTCTGAAAGATTAATGTGTCCATTTGCGTATATTTCCAAGAACGATAACTCTCGACGCAGGGATTTTTTCAACTCATAGTATTGGGAACAAAATTGCAGTTTCCAAAATATATGGAAGCTTCGCTTCCTAATACTAGTACATGTAACTGCTTGGAGAGGTTAATCAGTAGGGAAGAGTGGGGACGGGTATTGTTACACCGTCTATATCATGGACAAAAAAAAAGGACCAAACAATTCAAGTGGTGCATTTAGGTGCAAACTAACAACTTGAATAAAATAGGTAACCTTAGGCATCCTACCCAATGTTCAGTGTATCTGGAAATTAGTGTCAAATAACTAAATATCGAAGTTACTGTAAATTTAAATTCTGCATATGCGCATTTCGACAACTTATGTCTCTTCAGTGCAGATAAAATCTAAACGTTTGGAAGACCCTAAAATCAAATATGTTAAAAAACTGATAGAAAACAAATGCCCAATATGATCTAAAAGTTAAGCCAAAATCAGCAAAGGACAGAGCTTTGCATGAGGGAGATACTCCTTAGTTTTCAACAAAATTTACAAAATTAGTGATATTGCAAGGTTCGAAATACAATCGGCTTTCGGGTCAGCACCGAAGTACTGACTACTGGGCCCAGGGGGTAACTCTTATATTTTGTGTACGGGGACGTGCGGCTGGGGGTCCAAAAATTGTACCCGAATTAATACTAGATTATCATCGAAACCCATACCCGAATAAATATTGCCCTTATATATGACACCCATAAAAATATTAATGTAAAATGTAAATTTATTGTATGATTAGGAGAAAAAGGGTCAAATTCTAAAATATGGCATATAAAATTTGTCATTTCATAATAAAAGTGATATTTTCTAACGAATTTTCTCACAATATTTATACGAAATTGAAAAAAAAAAAAAACAACCAAAATTAATACCAGATGTGTTAAAATGACCCAAATAAATATGAAAAGGGAAAAAAATGAGCATCAAATAAATACATGTGTACTAGAATTTGTAAAATAANCCCCCCCCCCCCCGGTCACTGGGCTGGTGAATACCCTCGGGGACTAACAGTCCACCAGCAGTGGCATCGACCCAGTGGTAACAAACAACTGAATACCGAAGTTACTGTAAATTTAAATTCTGCATATGCGCATTTCGACAACTTATGTCTCTTCAGTGCAGATTAAATTTAAACGTTTGGAAGGCCCTTAAATCAAATATGTTAAAAAACTGATAGAGAACAAATGCCCAATATGATCTAAAAGTTCAGCCAAAATCAGCGAAGGACAGAGCTTTGCATGAGGGAAATACTCCTTAGTTTTCAACAAAATTTACAAAATTGTAGATATTGCAAGGTTCGAAATACAATCGGCTTTCGGGTCAGCACCCGAAAGCTATATTAAGTCAGTATTATAAGAGCGGCGATAGCAAAAAATGTATAAAATAACTTTAATGATATTAAATTAGCTAATTTGAAGTTATTATCATTATTTCGTAACAAGCGCAGATAAAATTAAAACATTGGGAATCCAGAAATCGTAAGATGTATGAAAGCTGACAGATATGAAGTTAAGTATCATAGCAGTGTAATTTTTGCCTGGGAATCATATTTGTCGTATTATATTAACCAAACCCTTTTATGTTGGCGATATCTTTCGATAATGATTAGAGCTTCTTTCCACGTACAGACTTGTACTAAAACACACATTCATTTAATTATGTTTAACAATCTTCAAATGCTATAGTTTTGGATGAACTGTGTCGTGCTGTTCCCTCTTCCTTTGCAGACAAACCTGTTTACATAATTTTTACCACACAAACAATAATCTTTATTTGATCTTGACCTTTGAACACATGCAGCGTAAGGGAAATTAACCCTTGTTACATATAAATTGCCCAATGCAAGCATAACCTTGACTGCAGTTCGGTCCGTTAATACCGCGGTTTGTCTGTTATTAAATCGCCGTGTCGAATGGCACACAGGCACTTGTTTCAGAAAAAAATACCATGGAATGTATTTTCTGAAACAAGTGCCTGCGGAATGGCACCGCAGATGATAAAGTCTTCAAAAAGGGATTCCAATGGAGTTCCGAAAAAGGGGTTCCAGTCAATTTTTCTCCAGTTTGTATTGAGTGTGCCTTAATTTTACACGAATTTTAAAAAGTTTTGCAGAAAAAATGACGGGGGTCGATCTCGGAACACCTCCTCTGTGTGATCCGTTATACAACCGAATTGTCCTGAGTGGTCAGCGGAAGAATTTGTCTGGCTTTCCTTTGAATGAAGCCTTCTAAAATCGTATATAAAAAATTGACGGTCACAAATAGTTTTAGGAAAATAAGGTTTGTAAAATTTTTGCTTTACTTTGTCAGTACTTTTGGGTAAAGGTTGAATAATTTATTAACTTTTGTTAATAACTATTCTGCAGGCGAATGATTATACCTATGGCTACGCCAGAGCAAAGGCGCAGCTTTAAAGTGAGGTAACACTTGAAAGATATATATTTTTTTTTTTTATTAATTGGGCCAAGAACATACTGTCTATTATGTTGTTAAAACCAATGCCAAACCCTATCATGTTCACTTACTTTGAAAAATCGGTAGATACCAATTTAAACCATCTCGTCAGTAGTACAATGTAATTGAAATTTAGGAGACGTTGCTCAGGAGGTTGCTGCATTTGTAAGTGATAAATATGTTCGGGTAGAAATTTGTCTGGGGGACAGATATTACATGGAAACTTAATTTCATGGACAGACATTCCTGAGAAAATGAATGCAGGAGGACAGGTATTTCTAGGAAAATATGTCCTCGGTCAACTATTCCTAATAAAATAAATGTGCGGACATATCTTCCTATAAGATTTATTCAGTCTGCACAAATTTTCCTGATTGACATATTTTACTGGTTCGCTATACATGAATAATAATTTTAAATGTTTTTACACGATTTATGTCTGTATTTCATATTTACGTCTCCTCCTCCTTGCATAAAAAATATCCCAAATGTGATTGTACTATATTTACAAGCTTGACAACGCGTAAGACAAGGAGTTACAGTTACATGTACATCACATGAAAATATTTAAGCTGTAATATCCATTACCGGGTGGATCATTAGTCGTGCTTCAAAAAGGGTGTTCAAGTTTGGTTTAAGGAGAGTGTAGTTCCAGTGAATTTTTGTTGTTGAGTTTTTGCGTTAATTCAGCATGATTTTTTTCATAAAAAGGAACTCCATAAGCCAGATTTTCCCCTCTTGTTCTACCAATGCTGTGTCCCTGAGTAAACACTGACAAAGGGAAAAGCCTTTCTAAAAGGCCTACAGTGACAACGTCTTTTCACCGAGTGAATTCAGCTTCGCTTTCTCATAGGTTATATCTGTCCTCATATTATTCTTTTCACTAACACATTAACAGTAAGGAACCAAACATACACAAAAAAAAACAGATACCAGAAACTATCCTGAGTTCCTATCGTTATCTATGTTTGTATTTTGTTATTTTATTGTTTTTCTTGTGCAATTCCCTGGTTGATTGTGACATGTGATTGTAATATTCGGCCATTGTAAGTATTTCCTGTTATCTTTCCTGCATTAAATAGCAATTTAATATTATATGACTGTTATAAAAGCTCAAAGGGGATATAGTTCATCTGTATTCAGACCGTTGGTTCAAAATGAATCCAAGTGACAACAAAAGTCCAAGGCAAGTACAGGGATAAGCCGGTAAGGAAAATCAGTAAAACGTTCGACAGTATCCAGAACACACAACCAAACACAGAACATTTTAGGCACGCCGTCATATTCCCGACTTAGATCGGACATTTTATATAATAATCATATTATAATTATATGTAAAGATTTTTGTTTTAACATAAACAAGAGAATATGTGTTATGAAATATTTTTTTTTAAATCTGACTTTTTTTATGTAAAATAATCTTCTCAAATCAAAATTTCATTTCATAGACAAGTCTTGTTTTTTTTTTTTTTTAAATTAATACAGTTCCTGTTAACATTTTTAATTTTGAGTTAAATTTGAATGATGAAGTACTTTGGAGACCTGGGTTGTCGAGATACAAAACAGAACTCAATTTTACCAGAAGGAAAAAAGTAAGACCTGTAGTTCATTTCAGTAATAATTCATTTCTATTAAAAGTTTTGCTGATTTCGTTCAAGGATACAAGGGAATCATATCCTGTTGCTACGTTCGCATAACATTAATCGATCTCAGTTACTTTTAATATTTGTACTCTTGTTTTATAAATGCTTCTTTGTAAGCATTAGTATCTGGCATGCACCTTAGACTTTTTCCACAAGTGTACGATTGTTGATGCATTTGATTTTATTGATAATGGCTACATTTAAATATGTAAAAAAAATCTGTATATGTACATAGGTGATTAATAAATTGTCTGTCTTTAAATAACTTTCTATGCACCATCATGCACCAGTAGGCTACCCGGATGACTGTCTAAACTTTGCTTGGTTAGGTAGGTGAATACATTGAAAATTTAATCGAGAAAATGCAATATAGCGGATCATACAGTCTTTGGTTCATGGTAGCAGTATTTCTTCTTGGAAGGTATATTATATATTTTGCATTTCTATTGTTAAATGAAGGTTTTGTTCATAATTTTACTGTATGCAGACACTAAATTCACAATAACTTCGGTATGTTGTTATTTACTAGTTTGTAAATGTGAATGAAAGGATATTGAGTAACAACGCTTTTATTGTTCTTCATCTTGAAGTCACAATGAGGCCTTCGACAATGAGCTTTGCTCAAACTTCATAGTAAGTTCAAGACGGCCCATAGCACCGGTTTGAGCGGAATTCTTTACTTATTGTCGAACAACGTCACATCCAAGTTTATTAACTTTTTCCTACTGATTTGTGCTTGAAAGAGGATGTCTGTGTTTGTCGATATGCAAAGACAATTTGATGATATGATAATGATTATTACATGGCATTTTTTATATCACATCCTTTATCAGCCAAAGGTCGTAATATCAGCCAAAGAGCCGTTAGGCAATGTTTATCGTTTTACGGAAATACACGAACTTGCGTTTGATATAGCGTCCGAGTTGTGACGGAAAGGCATACGATAATTACCGGAAGCAGTTGATAACGATGTCATATCGGCCCGCTTCGTCAATTTTTGTTGAAATCATCTTAGGTTATCGAGGGGTGAAATTTTAATCACATTTCAACTAAGTATATGATAAAATAAATTATCATTTCGTTTTGCAATGTGAACATATTTAGATCTGTCGTTGTTGACATAAAATAAGGTTTCAATTTTAGTTGTTATTTATGCTTCCTGATACTTACATGTAGCACAAAGCATCACTATGATAACTGTTTGTATGAAACAGTTTAAAACTTTGGCATATCACCTTCCTTTCTGTTGAAAAGATTCATAAAGAAATAACTTCTTAAAAATGTTTTGTCTCATTTATTTTATGAGGAGCCCTACAGGCTATTTACTTGATATCATTCACATGGCATCATAATCATAAACTATACCCTACAAGATTCTAAAGATCTGCAGCTGCAACATGGCCGGTTTGGTTGAATTTCAAAGTTTTTTTTTTAAATGTAACCAAATTATTTTTGGAAAACTATTTCCGGAACCAACCAAAATCTAGTTAATCGGACACTGAATTGCAATGGAACAATAAACTTGTCTTGGGTTTTTAATATAAACAGCTTTAGGTAATTTAATATTGTATTCAAAACTGCGTAATATGCAGTTTTTTATTAGCTCAGCTGGCCAAAGGCCATGTGAGCTTTTGCCATCACTCGGCGTCCGTCCGTCCGTTAACTTTTATTCAAAGATCTTCTCCTCTGAAACTACTGGGCCAATACTAACCAAACTTGGCCTGAATCATCACCAGGGTACGTTCTTTCAAGTTTGTGATTTTAATGAATTTAGACTAAACAACATGGCTGCTGTTACTAAAAATAGAACATAGTGGTAAATTGCAGTTTTTTTGCAAATTACTCGAAAACCATTACAGATATCAAAATTCTGACATGGAGTGAAAATGATAAGCATGATAAGATCTACCTGCCCTGCAATTTTGAAGAATATCCGTTTCGCCGTCTTGGAGTTATTGCCCCTTTTCCTTAAAAAAATCATTTTTTCGTTACTTTTAGTCTTATATATTGAAAATGGTAGAAGATAGAAGTGAAGTTTATTTAACAAGTATAGTAAGATCTACATGTCCTGCAATTTTGAAGAAAATCTGACAACCCACATAGGAGTTATTGCCGCTTTTTCTTTGAATTTTCACACTTTTTTAACGTTTTTACTTTCATTTCAAAAACTGTTTTAAATAAAGGTTAAATGTGAATTGCAAATATGTTGAGGTTTTTCCAGAACTACAATTTCTACATATGTCCAGCAGGTTTGCATCTCATCCAAGATGGCCGCCAGCGGGGAAGATAGTTTAACATAGGACCCTATGGGAAATGCATTCAAAGATCTTCTCCTTTGAAACCACTGAGCCAATGGGGACCAAATTTTGTCACAGTAGTCTTTGGATAGTCCCCTTTAAAGTTTGTGATTTTTATGTTCGTACTTAATCCAAGATGGTAGCCAGCATGGGACATAGTTTAACATAGGTCCCTATGGGAAATGTATTCAAAGATCTTCTTCTCTGAAACTACCAAGTCAAACTGAACCAAACTTGGTCACAATAGTCCTTCGGTGGTCCCCTTTAAAGTTTTTTTTTGTAATTTGTTTATTTTTCAAGTAAACATGTTAAATTACAATACGACAGACACATATAAAGTATAAAATATCATTCTGACAGTGTATATATATATATATCCATATCTTTTTGTTTTTAAATCAACAGTATACTTTTATACAACTACTGCCTCCAGAAGTGACCACTTTTTATTAATTTTATTATTCTGTGCAGGGGATAAGTACAGTGCAGAATTTTTTTCTATGTTAATATAATATTTTAAATATTCAATTCCCCCCTTCCCCGTATTTAGTCATTTCCCCCCTTAACAGAAGGTTTTTTTTCCATCACATCTACATTTATAAATAAAATATTTCAGAATAAGTAAAGTATGATTAATAGTATCATCTGTCTATGATTCATTTGTCACACCAAAAATAATTTCTTTTGGGTTTAGAGGAATCGTAATTCCACAGCAATTCAATGAATTTCTTATACCAATCCAAAAATTGTGCACAAATGAACATTCCCAAAAAATATGTATTAGTTTTTCCTTAGTTTCTGAACAGAAAGTACAAAGCTCTGTTTCTTTTAGTTTGCATTTATGCAAATAAGAGTTACATGCCAAAATTCTATGAAAGAGTTTGAAATTAAAATTTTGAAGAACAGAGTCCTTTGATATCAAAAAAGATGTCGTATATATTTGCCCCTAGTCTTCAATTTCTGTATTTAATTCATATTCCTATTTATGTTGTGCCCCTAGAGGTGTCTCTGTCACTTGTTCCAAAAATAAATTGTAAAAATATTTACATGGTTTAGAATCACATTTCAGTTTATCTATTATTTTATTTTCTATATTATTCAACTTTTCTTTACCATGTACAAGTATCCTCCAGCTAGTTGGAATTGCACTTATCAATCCATAAAATTCAACAAATGTCACTTTCAAATTAAATTCATCTTTGAATTCCTCAAATGTATAAAATGTTTTATTTTCTGATATTAAATCATTTATGAAGAACACTTCATTTTCACAAAAATTGTGTTTTATTACCATTTTCCCATCTATTTTTATCTTGGGATTAAGCCATATGGATTGGCTCAAAACCTCATTTGGATTATCCATTATATTAATATTATTTTTCTTTGAGTTTGGAAAAATTCTTTATAACATCTAGCCAGAAAGGATTTAGTTATTTTAATAAAATTTCAAGTCCTTCCTTACTTAAATATAAAATCTTGTCACCACCCCATTTTTTGGATATCGTTTAATAACAAAATCTTCCAAAGTGAATAGTTTTGTGGGTCAAAAATTTATTCAGCCACGACATTTTCAAACTATTACAAAATGATTCCACATGAGGGAGTTTCAGACCTCCATCTTTATAATCATTGATCATAACTGTTCTCTTTACTTATCTGGTTTTCCCTTCCACAAAAAATTATAGAAAATACCTTGGATATCTTTCATAAAATTTTCCGGGGGGTTAGGAAGGACAGTTACCACTTGTACCAATATGTCCCCTTTAAAGTTTGTGATTTTTACGTTTGTACCTCATCCAAGATGGCTGCAAGCGTGGAGCACAGTTTAACATAGGGGCCCTATGGGATTTTTATGTGATTTTAGTTTGTACCTCATCCAAGAATGAAAATGTAACATCTTGTGAACTGATCTATAGTATAAATGGATGGTCTTTTGGTAACAATGAATAAAACCAGTCGCCAGGTGAGCGATACAGGCTCATGTGAGCCTCTAGTTTTTTAAGCCCTTAATATTATGAAATGTCTTTGGCCTAGTTATATTATTTGTTTACGGGAAATAATGGTCAAGGTTTATGACTTTCTTCACATTACAATTTTCAGGAACTTTGAGTTAACCAATCTGAGTCATAATTTCTGCTAAAATGTATTTCATGTGAAATTTGTTTCTAGAAAACTTGTAAGTATTTATATAAAGTAGCAGAAAAGGATTTAGGCGCGCCATAAAACCAGTTTAACACACCATTTGTTTTCAAATGCCTGTACGAATTCAGGACCACTGCGGTCGACAAATTTTCCAGTGGTTTCCACCTGATTTGTCTTTTGCCTCATGGCCTTTGGTTCTTGACAATTTTGTTTGGTAATTTTATTATTACCCGCATTTAGTTTGCTTATATATTTTGTCTTTATTAAAAAGTTAATTTGAACCAAATTTAATATTTATAGCTGACAGCAATTTAAAGGCTATTTCTACCTCATTACAGAAATTAGGTCAATCGTCAATTGTTTTAAAATATTATATTTTTGTTAAAGAGGGTATCTTAGAAAGTCAGCGATAAAATCTTTTACATGACGTCATTTGATCAAGAACAATACATTTCTACCTGGCAGATTAAGAATTTTGAGGAAATGAAAAAGAAAGAATTGATAATTTTAGGAAAACATTTGAAATTAAATCAGGAAGGAGAAAATTTGAAGTTGATGGTCAACATTACAAATTACCTAATTAAATAGAACATTTTTCATGTATCTGTTTTAGAAAATTTCGAAATTCCATCATATAAATTAGAAATGGAAAAAAAAATAGAAATTTAAAAAGATTTAGAAATCAGAAAGCTAAAATAAAGAAGAGAATAAGGATCAGAAAATGAAGAGCAGGGGATAGACAAAGAAGACACTAAATTTTCATTTGGAAATGAAAAAAAAATGAATTAGCTGAAAGGAATAAACAGTTTACTCAGAATTCTCAGACGTTGATATAAAAATGTATTGCGAAAAAAATAAAATTAGTCCCCAAATTTTCAAAAGATGGATATTGACAAATGTCGTTTTTTTGCAATTTGAGAAGATAGCTAAAAATTTAAAGTGGCCTAAACAGAATTGGTCAATATCATCTCAGAGTGTGTTAATTGGCAAGGCCAAGACACTAAGTTGTCAGTAGCACTGGCTTCAGCCAATGAAATTGTAAAAGCCTTAATTTTTAAAGCATTTGAACTGTTCCCTGAAGCACATCACCAAAAGTATAGAAATGCAGAAAAAACAGAGTGACCAAGCCTTTGCTGAGTTTACAAGAACAAAAGAGCATCTATTTGACCGCTGGTTTACATCAAAGAAAATAGAAAACAATCTATAAAAATTACGTCAACTAGTTTTAATTGAAGAATTTCAAAGGTGTTTTAGTACTGACATTTAAACTTTTATTGATGAACAAACAGCAAAGGCTTTCGAAACTGCAACATGTTTAGCTGATGATGTTCCATAAAGCACAATTTTAATTAACCACAGAAATCATTGTAATTCTACTAATTTTATATCCAAACCTTCAACTGATGTAAATAATAGGAGACGTCCAGTAAATAGCTCACCACAGTAAGTCTTATCTCACCTCACAAAGCTGCAAGGTGGGATTTAAGTAATGTGTAGGTATAGTTTCGTTTTCTGACGTTACTACAGATCATTGTAGTTGTTTTTTTTTTTTGTTTGTTTCAATTTCTTCTCAGCTAAATTAAAACATTTCTTCTGATATGATCAGCAAAGTCATGGAACAATTTGTTCCATGTTTCTCTATTTTTTACACCATTAACTGATTAGATTTTTAAATTGTTTCAAAAACCTTGTTTAAGAGGCAGCAATTAATCAGGCACCAGATGCAATAAGTTTTATTTAGGGGGTTCCAAATATCCCATATCTCAGTAATTCTTGACTAAAATGTTCTTTTGAGAGTTGAAGATATTCTATTATTATTGTAATATCCCATATCCCATAGTAAAAATATTCTATATGCCTATCAGTTTGGTCTCAAATATCCCGTATCCCACTGATAAAAGTCGTAGATATCCCATATCCCAATATAAAAAGCCACTATAATGTATAATTACAGAACTACAGAAGGAGGATACTGTTACAGAGCATATACATGTAGTGCTAGAAGTCATAGGGTTTCAGGTTACACAACATCGTGTGGATTTTTGGGTTTGGGAAGATGTGGTCGATATAGGTAAATTTACGAATATACATTAATGAGTTTCACATAGGGCATATTCATTGCACGTAATGGAGTAGTTTTGTTCTAAAGTGTTTTTATTGGTCTTTATATAAACAAATGTCAAAGAACAAAAATTACACCATATCAGAATTGTTCAAAAAGGAAAACTATCACAGAAGTATTTCTTCAATGGAATTTATTAATTGCCACATGAAAAATGTACAAAATGTCTGTGCCACCGTGTTTATAAAAGTAACGGTAACAATTTGATTTAAATCTTTGATTGTCATCGCATAAATGGTACTGAACATTCAGTGCAGTAAATGTCATTGTTTATCGAATTCTCCTCAGAGATACGATTTAAAATAACGACAGGAGAATACTACAGGAACAATGGATGTGATTATTACAAAAATCAAAGTACTCAAACATGGCAAAAACAAGAACACAGATAAATAAAGATAACACAAAGACACCAGACAGCCACAAGGCACAGCAATAAAAACACGACATTCAGAACTAAGATCCTTTTAGTGAGAACTCCCATGAAAACCGGGAGTGACACCAGGTGCTCCAGAAAGGTGTTACTGATCGTGAAATATATATCATTGAACACGACTCAGATCTTCATGCCGTATGTCCCTTTCAAGATAAAACATGGTTAAAATTTTAGGAGATAAACCAATTTATTGTGATTCACGAAAAAATGTGATTTGTAAGATTTTCCTTTTAAGGTGATCTGGACTGACATACACATACATCAAAAGGCATTTAGTCTGCTCTTCGGTTTTGACATTGAAATACATTGAAACAGTTCACGTTATCAACCCGACACGGCAAGCGTTGTTCATCATTAACACATTTCATAAGAATGTTCATACAAATGTATTTAGATAACTAGATCATTGTTTACTGTGACACTGGACTGTTTTTGCTAGAATTACAATATATTTCAAGTTTAAGTTGTGTATTGTTAGCCAACCGTAGGAGTAATAACCGGAAGCGAAGAGTGTTTGTATCTCCAGTATATTGGAGAGTTCTAATCCAGGAAAAGATAACAACACTTTGTGGAAACGGCTATTAAGATGAAATAATATTTAAATTTTTCACTGTAACTTCGGTACTTAGTTATTCGATAGAATTTTACATCTACAATTTAAAACTCAATTAATTTTAATTTACGATTACGTAACCAAGTCTTCAATGCGGTTCTATAAATACAAAAACAGGATTACAGCTTTGATATAAAGCTTTTTTTTCTATGAAAGCGCATTGTTTAAAGAAAAATTGGCGAAATGTTTTAACAAAAATTCTCAGGAAGTTAACGTTTCAAAAAAATGTTAAACATATAATTAAAAATTTCATGTTAGTGTCAAACTGAATGACAGCAATTGGTTGGATCAATAGCTTGATACAGGTGTGTTTTATTTATATTTCAGGAGTGCATACTATACATCGTACTCTACATGTTACACCTCATACTGTTGTCCTGGTTACAATGGATCTTCATGTTCAGAATGTAAGAGTTATACATGCCTTTTGAATTCATTTCATTGTCCATATTAAATAAGATCAACCTGTTCACAATGATGTAGGCATTTCATGCTTTTCTAATCCGAAAAGGTCTAGAAGTGTATATGATTGTTTTATCCGTTTTAGATAATGGACGATAACTCGACTTTTAAATGTATTTTGTGAAGATTTGTCTGACGTAGCTGCATATTCGTAATGGTAACCAAACAAAACTCGCAATATAATTGCGGTTCTCCTGATAGAAAGTACACACTACACAAACAAACTGATTTCTTCTTCTTTTATTCCGACAGAACCAGTTTAAAAGCTTTCTTAAAGTGTTAATGTGGAATATAATACGTGTTTATTTATATGCCAACACCACGCTTAAAAATGGTATCTAATATAAGTTATCATGCATTTAATCAACTAACATGATTATTTAGATAGTGTCGAAAATCGTTGAACGGTAAGGCGTCAGCCGCACCGTTCAACCATTTTCGACACTATCTAAATAATCATTTTAGTTGGTTCAATGCATGATAACATTTTTGTGCGGTTATGCTAACCACAGTTTGCATTTAACCACGAAAACGATAATTACAAAATGACCTACATTTAACTACACGATTCTAAAAATAAACACTATACCTACTGCATGACAGCGTAACATGAACAATACACAACCGAGTGATTTATTGATTTTCCAAGTTGTAAAAAGCATTTCATATAATTTACATGTTATTCCAAATATAGATGTTTTTCGTATTTTAATTTTCAGGCTGAAATTACTGTTACATTACGTAGAAGTAAACTATGTTTAATGTCGATGTGTTTATTTTTCTATGCTTACTGCATGTTTGTTAATGTGAAACACTACATTATCACGATTATTGATTTTCTCGTTGTGTATGGTGGACATGGTTATTTAGCAGGTGGTTAATCCAATAGAATCCAAGTTTACATCCGCATAACCGCACAATGTCATATGAATATCATCGTGGAAAAATCAATAAATGCACATCGCGGCCGCAAGTGTTAATTTATTATTATGCAATGATATTGTCGTAACCTTATATAAATCAAATGGATACGTTACACTTTATCGACCATCATGCAATGCAAAAATGAACGATTTACCGAAATGCAATGCAAAAAATGTACGCTTTACAGGATGTTCATTTTCTGATTCTAATACTGTCTGATGCCGTATAATATCAAGTTATATTTTCACTGTGTTCGATAACCGTCTTCGGAAGTTATAGGCCTTGAATAGCGTAACGTTTGATAATATTTAAGAACATATGACTGATCATTAATATAGATGCTCCAGAGGTTCATGATCGGACTGCCCAAAATCTGCATATTTTATTGATGATAACTTGAGTTTATCTTGGGGCTATGATTATGAAATATAAGATAGGTTCACTTTTCGCCATGGTTGGTGTTTCAAGACTTATCCGCTTCAAATACTCAAAATATGCATACTATCACTCTTTCAAATTTTGAATAATTCGCCATGATTTGTGTTCTAGTGCATTGTCAAGACCAAAATCTGCCAATGTTACAGTTTCCAGATGAAGACTTTATTTTTCTCTAAAAGTAAAGTTTAAATATTTTGTGAAGATGCAAGTTACCAAACAACAACAAGAATACCAAGTAAAATTTGATTGTTTTTAATAAATCTCCTGTTCAAGACTTATACGCTTCAAATACGCAAAATATGCATGCTATCATGCTTTCAGATTATGGCATTTTATTTTTGTAATCTCCAAATGTTATTCAGACCACCTGTTTATAGTGCCCACATCTCACTACTTTAAAATTCCTAGTGAGTGCCTTATGGTCGTTTATATTTTATGATTGTCTCCTGTAATGTTTTTGTCGAACAACAGCTGAAAACGATTGTAAGAATACTTTGCCAGGTATTTTTATGTTTGTTGACGATCCCACATGTATGACCAAAAGATACTTGGACATAACGTTGTTCGACATCTCCTAATAGATTCCGCTCAAACCGGTGCTAGGGGCCATCTTGAACTTACTATGAGGTATGAGCAAAGCTCATTGCTGAAGGCCTCATGGGGAATTGAAGATGAAGAACGACAATAAAAGCGTGGTTTTATTGATAAGGTGTACCATGTATTTGTAGAGACTTTGTCTCATGTGCATATACTTCATATACTTGCATTGTATATATTGCATTGTTTATGTAGGAGAAACTGAGATTGCATAAAACTATGCTTTTTGTATTTTTTTAACATATGACTTACATGTTAATTCAGTTTCACCCTGGTCTGTTGTTCCTGTTTTAGGACTATCACTCGCTTCACATTTGTCAATATTTTATGATACTTGATTATTCCTGGTCCAGCGCATTGGCCTTTAAAACAAGAAAAGCTGCACATTTTATGCAGTTTCAATCTCGTTTAAATCTTGTTTGTGAATATTTTTTTAAAACTTGCCTTATGAGTAAAAATTTTTCTATTGATTCATATTATATCACGACCCTCCGTATTGTATAATTGTATAAAAAATCATGTACCTACGAACAGTAATTTCTTTTATTTATTTTTTACCAAATTTGACCATTAATGCAGAAATTAGCTTTTTTTAGGTAAGGGTAATAAAAATCATTTTTCAAGAAAAGTATGCATCCTATTCATATTATTTCTTTTATAAATCCTTTTACATGTTATTTGCCAACTATTTAAAAAAATGATTACTTTTGACTGTTCCTTGATTGAAAGCTTGAAAATTTTTTATTTTTAAAGATTTAACAATGTCTTGAATTTGGCCCCAAAAAGCAACATTTTCTTACATCATCACAGAACTATGGTTTTTATTGACGATATTTGTTCAAATTTATGAGATCTAATAATCTGGAAAGTTTCCAAGAAAACTTGGCTATTTTACCTAAATAGCCCCAAAACAGGCAAAAATTAATAACACTTGCACAAAATCACCAAAAATATAGGTTTTCAAATGACGGTTGCACAAAAAATAGATAAATAAATAAATAAAATAAAATAAAAAGAAAAAATGCACACGAACATATGATTTTCTCTTCAAAATGCATTTTTTTTCATCGTCATCGCGTTTTAAAAATATAGGTTTCGAGAAAACTTGATGCAGGAAAATTTGGTCCCCTCATCAGAATACACCCTACGCATTCATTTGAGTAGAATTTCGTATTCTATAAACATGTAAGTGACCACACAATGACAGTCACCAGACAATGCATGCCAAGTTAAAATTTCACTGCTGCCGAAATCTTGTTACAGAATCATTGTCCTTGATTTACGTAAAATTGCAAATTTCTATTATTAATTGAGTTTGTCTTGGAGTAAAGTCGCAGTATTTTGTTATGAGGTTACAAACAATAAAATAGAGGCAAGGTTTCAATATGCAAAATACTGAGCTTCATGTGCTTAAGACCCATCTTAAGATGATGCGACCAAAATAGAGATATAATCAAAGGTTTTTCTGACAACCCCACTGTTCTTTTCCTGTTCCACAAACTTATACCCTATATCCATACAATATTTATTCTGATATTTAAATTACTCGTGATATATATTCACGATGAACACGGCTATTTCAATATTTTCATTGCCACAATATCATGAGTTTGTCGACAGTCGGAGAATATTTTGTTACAATTCACTCCATTGTTGATTCCAGTTTTACTTTGACTTTTTTAAATACCACTCTTTTGTTCCTCCGGTATTCTTCTGACGTTGTTCCATCAGAGACCTAAATAATGGGTTTTCATTTAGTCCTGATATGATCAAAAGTGCACGTATTTAGGGCAAACTGATTTCATTATTTAATTTGACAATGTCAAGGAGGGGGGGACTGGGAGAAATAAAATGTGAATAATTCAATGAAACATTTGAAGATTTAAGATCAATTCTATAAATTTCACAAACGAAACCTTCTTTAATTTAATTTATTTTTCTTGGAGATTGGTTTCGAGATATGATAGCACAAAACTCCCTACATTGTATTCAGGACAGGGTATCATCGTTTTATGGCGATTACTATTAACTGAGATTGAAATAATATGTATTTGTTGCAAATGTTTGTTTTGTTCATTGTAGACGGACCGTTTTCAGTGTCAATAGACCCAAATTCCACAAATATAACAGTAAATGAAGGTCAAGATATCGGCCCTGTTAACTGTACAGCTGATTGTGTACCTAACTGTACATACAGCTGGAGTGGACCGGAAGTGACAGGAAACATTTCCGTATTACAAATCAATAATATACAACGGTCACGTAATGGTACTTATACCTGTACAGCAACAAATCCATATGGAAGTAGTGAAGTGGATGTGGATGTAATTGTTCAATGTAAGTATAGCATCTACTCATTTTAGCAATTGTTAAATGATGATCTATAATTCAAACTTAGAATAATTCAAATGATATGTGAAACAAGGCTGTCGAAAGAAGGGGAAAGCTCCAGTGAGTGGTAACTATTGTAATGATCTGTTATAATCATTTACAATTAACAACTATATCATAGTCATAAATACATAAGGTAGTGGTCCACTGGTTGTTGATGTATATGTTGGGTGTGTGTTGACTTAATTCTTACATTTAAGGTAACATGAGAGAGCTAGTGTCAATGTGATTAGATTTGCTAATCTGAAATATCGTATGAATTCAGGTATGATATTTTAAGACCTTTTATACTTTATTTTAATAAACAATGAGAAGATATGACATGAGACAAGGTGTCTACAAATACATCGTAAAACTTAGCAATGGATCAATGCTTTTATTGTAGTTCTTCATCTTGAAGTTTGAATATGTTTCAGGTATTAAGAAATTTGATTTTGCAAAAATGGAAATTATTTTGATCCTTAGGGCATATATATGTTCCTTTAATTATCCTTATAGATCATCCAATGACTACAAATTTTTATTTCCCATATGGTTATGTACAATTTATAAATTTCTGTTGGCTTTCATCATATAATAGTCCATTAACTAAATTTTCTTAACCCTAATTAATAACCATATTCCAACTCCAAAAGATAACAAACGTAAGACCTTTTTGTAATGGTTTCAATTTGATTTATTTCTGATATGTCTTTCTTAGTATGATCCATTGTCCGTGTAGTCGTAGTTCTGAAGAAAGTTCGGGGATATTGTTTTCGCCTCCGTCCGTCTGTCGGTCTGTCCGAAACGATGTGACGCAAAGTACTTCTTCATTTTTGGAATTAGGGTTTTAATTTTGCTATAGACTTGTTGCACATATGCTGCAGATGCGCAATAAGCTTTCGGTTTTTTGAAATTGGTGTTAATGCAAACAAGAGGCCCAAAGATGTGGATAGTGACACATGTTGCATGTGACGCGAACTTTTCCTACAGATTATGATTTAGGGGTTAAATTTTGTTGCAGAATTATTGCACATAGTCTGCAGATGCACAATAAGCTTTCGGATTTTTTATTTTTATCTTGGTGCAAACAAGAGGCCTCAAGGAGTCAATTTTGACAAAGACCCCAAGATGTGGATTTTGACACATGTGGCATGTGACGCAAACTCATCCTACGTTTTTGGATATAGGGATTAAATAAGATGTCGAAATGTGCATATACAGAAATAAATTCACAGGAACTTCGGTATTTAATTATGTTTAAGAAGAATTGTTGCTTATAGTCTGTAGATTTGCAATAAGCTTTTGGAATTTTGATTCCGGTTCCAACTTTGGTAAATTTCCTGAAATTGTCAAAGACACATATTTTTTTTAAATTTTGGCATAATCTCTTAGAATTTAACAAGTGTAAAAACAGAATTCTGAACACTTAGGATTCTGAAAGATGGATCCAATTTTGGTAAATTTCTTGAAAGTCTAAAAGGCCAATTATTTTTTGGAATTCTACCTAGCAAATGTAATTAAAAGTTTTGTGTAGTTTAGGACAAACATTTTCATCAATTGGATTTCAAAAATATTTGATTCCAACTTTGGTAAAGTTCCCGAAAGTCTCAAATACCACTTGTTTTTATACGACCGCAAAAATTTTGCGGTCGTATTATGGTATGGCGCTGGCGTCGGCGTCGGCGTCGGCGTCGGCGTCTGTGGACAGCATAACTTTAGTTCTAGTGAACGGATTGTTATCAAATTTTAGTATGATGTTTGTTGGCACAAGCTTAAGCCCGGGTTTTAATTTGGCGTTCCCTGCCCAACCCGTTTTTGAAAAAGAGGCAAAAAAGGGGCCAAAAAGGGGTAAAATTAGGTATTTTCGTGTCTGTGGACAGCATAACTTTGGTTCTAGTGGATGGATTGTTTTCAAATCTTAGTATGATGTTTCTTGGAACATTCTTGAGAAAAGTTTTTTTCCTTTAGGTTTTTGCCCCACCAATTTCAGAATTAGGGGCCAAAAAAGGGTTAAATGAGGTGTTTTCACATATTTGACTGTAGAATCTTTATTATTTATTGGATTTTGATGGGGTTTGTTTCAGTGTGCTCCTCAGGAAATTTCCAATCTGTAGTATGCAACGGATTTCAGGTAGCATGTATCACTCACGAGATAAATGGGGCCCAACAGGGGCAAATCTCAAAAAAAATATTTTTTTTATTTTAAGTCCGATTTTGTTGCAGTTTTTTTCAATGGATTCCTTGTGAAAAATTAATATAGCACTCAGCTATTAGATTTTTGGTAACTTGTTTCCTTTCCCAGCTATGAGGGGCCGAACGGGGCCAAAATTGCGAATTTGCAGATTATGTAGAATTTTTATTTTTCATCGGATTTCAATGAGATTTTTTTCTTTGGATTCCTCTTGATCTAGGCTTTCAGTAATATGTCAACAGATTTTTTGTAGGTCTTACCGTTTCCGAGCTACAAGGGGTCAAAGGGGCCAAAAATCCAATTTTTCTAAATATGTCAAATCTTTATTTTTCGTCGGATTTCGATGGGATTTTTTTCTTTGGATTCCTCTTGATCTAAGCTTTCAGTATTATGTCAATGGATTTTTTGTAGGTCTTACCGTTTCTGAGCTACAAGGGATCAAAGGGGCCAAAAATGCAATTTTTCTAAATATGTCAAATCTTTATTTTTCATCGGATTTCGATGGGATTTTTTTCTTTGGATTCCTCTTGATATAAGCTATCAGTAGTATATCAACGGATTTTTTGTAGCTCTTACTGTTTTGGAGCTACAAGGGGTCAAAGGGGCCAAAATTGCAATTTTTCTAAATGCATGGCTCTTACGGTGTTTTATCAGTAAGTAATCAAAAGGGTTTTTCCCCATTTTTGTTTCTAACTAGTAACTGTGTCTAGCTTCTTTTTGTGTCCATCTAATTATTGTGTCAAGCTCTTTACTGTGTCCACATTCACTTTAAACTACTTTTGTTGAAATTTCAGTGGTCGACACGCTGCGGTCGTATCATTCTGCGCTCGGCGTAGCCCTTTATTTTAAATCTTACTTAGCAACCATACTGTCATTGTTTTTGTAGTTTAGGACAAACATTTTCAACAATTGGATTTCAAAAATATTGATTCCAATCAAGGTAAATTTCCTGAAAGTCTCAAAGTCAAAGACGAGTTATTTTTGGATTTTTTCATAAAAATAACGACTATCAATGGTTTCATTTCAAAAATATTGAAAAAAAAATGCCTAGGGTGTATAACAATCGTTTTCTGTGTCAAACAGGTAGTGCGGGGATAGTTGTCGTTTCCGACAACATTTAGTCCTTGTATGTTTTTCTACTTTTTCTATATCTCGATATTTACCTGTCACATTGAATTTCGGCCTTTTCTCTTATGTCCTCTAAAAAGTCTAATGAATGTAAAAAATGGATAACAGGAAACACCTACAATGGCTGAAAATTATAATTACATGCCACAATCTGCTATGGAACTACACATAAAGAACACGAATAAGACAAAAGACAAACGTAAACAACGATAGGAACTTGGGACAGCTGGACTTGGTACCGGCACTAGCAAAAGCCAGCGGTGGGGTTAATGAGACCTAATCACATATTACTCTACATCTGTCTTTCATGCCTTTCCATACCCTATCCTCTGATGTCGATATCTTTCATGGCGACTCTCCTGTGTAACACATATTTATATCATTTTTGTTGCATCTCTCATAATTTTGAAACGGTCAGCTACTGTCTTCAGAACGGCTCTGTTGATGACCATTTCTTTAATTATATCACAACTGATGACCAGATCGCTTTAACCCTTCAGTACTATTCTATATACTTTGGATTCAGTCTCGGTTCCATCGTTGTCGCGATTAGCACTCAGACTTTTCCGTTTGATCTCGTAGGCAATCTCCCAGTTTTGATTTCCGTCCACATACTAATTGAATCCGTATAAGCGTAAAAGTTGCGTTCTATTTTTTCATTAAAAAATAACTTAAATCTTAGTTGAGCAGTCATTTAGGTAAGTCTGTACTTATTCCTCTAAGAACTCTTTTTGTATCGATATCTCATATTGACCATCGTATAACTGACGAAATTTGTCTCACGACAAGAATAAGCTAAATAAATATTGTAATTATTGCATTTACATTGTGACATGCATCGAAAAGCTATTCAGCAGTAACTTAGTTAGAGTTAGTAAACCAGGGCTTCTCAATGTTGTCATTCTCGAAATGTTTCCTCCTTTTTTGTAGTGGTGTATTATATATTTTTATTCGTGTTCGTCTTTATTAAATTCAGCCCGAGTATAGATTCGCATTTTGAGGAGGTATATTAATAAAAATGAGGTCAGAAAAGGAAACAACTACAGTTACCTCAAATTTCAATCGTAGTCCAGAAGTCTTTGATGAAGTTTCATATTGTTCCTCCTAAAAATACAGCATTGTGAATGGTTTTCAACAACGTATCCTTTTTCAGAAGCATTCTTTCATTCTTCCTGGGTCCAAGTTCTGGTTTAGGAGATTCCATTGAATTGATCATTGTACATTGAATTCGACAAAAGCTGTACGTTTTGTAAACAGGTATGTTTTTATTTGAATTTTGCAAGGTAATATATCTGCACGGTGGTATTACTTGCATTTGAACAATCCTTTATACTAATAAATATCTTGAAACTGCTCCGTATTGATGGGAAGTTATCCGAAGATTTTATAAAAGTGAAGGTAATTACAGAGAGGAAACGTCGCAGAAATAAACCTTATTAACATCTGTTGTTTTCTTTTTTGTTCATTGATGTTCTCCTATTGCACGTCCCTCGTAAAACACACCTCTTGGTTTTATTGGGTTTACATGCTCAAAGGAATCGATAAACTGTTTTATGTTTGGATCTTTTCATGTCGCACACCGATCTGTAGACGTAGGTATAGCCTTGTTATTGAAGGTATTGTTTTTACCGTTAGATAAAATTCTGTCAAAGCCACATCTGGAAGTATTCCGTGGCCATACATGTACATAAAAGCGGCTTAATATCGTATCCTTCAAAACTCTTGCATCGCACTCTGGCCCCCTAACGTCATTTGATACCACCGTCAATCACTCAGTGTCTTAACCGTCGGTAGTATTGGGGTTTTGCAAGTTCATCTCTCTACATTCCTTATTGGTACCGCGTTCATTGAAACTTTTATTCATTTTATGGAAACATATTTTGTCTGCAATGCAAAAATTTCTTTTTGACAAATAAAATAGTTACTATAGACCTTGACTGTAGCTTTTATCAACTTTGCTTTTCAACCAACTATTGATAGTAATTTTTTTTACTACATGGATTGACGGATATATCGCTCTTTGGTAGAATTTCAGATGTAGGCGGTCTTTAACAAAATTGATGTCTGTATTACTTCCAGATGGTCCAGACGATATAATTTTGAAACCTACAAACCAGACTTATATAGTGGAAGAGAATCAGCCATCAGGCTCCGTCATATGTACTTCTTCTTGTAATCCCGAATGTTCATACCAATGGACTGGACCCGGAATAACAGAGGATTCAAACCAGTTACATTTACCGCAAATAAAGCGTGATCAAACAGGACAGTTCACATGTAATGCTAGCAATGAGGTCGGTAGTGTACAGAAACACGTTAATATTGCAGTGCAATGTAGGTATTACTATTTTAACTAAATTATGGATATGTATTTATAAAAATTAATTAAGTCGGTTGTATAAGGAAACGTAAAAGTGTAAAAGTACAATGTAAGATAAATTATTCTGAGTCTATTTTCGAATAATGTTAACATCAGCAGTGAAAATAAAGAAATCAGTATAACATAACAATACTCTGTATTCAATACATTCAAAGCATTAAAAAGTTGCAACTAGATTTGCAATTGCGAGCAATAGCCAATGTCACCCCAGACCACCAATTCGATTTCCATCTCACTCGCAGCATCAGATTCTACCTAGAAATCAATTTGCGTTGAAGTCAAACAAAGTTGAAAGTTTGATGTATTTTGGCGGCCATGTTGGAAACGGCAGCCATTTTGAAAATTTTAAACACAAGTATATAATTTCAGATATTGTTCCAACTTTGTGCAAAGTTTGAAATCATTCCATTCTGCCGTTTCAAAATAATCGTTCGGACAAGAATTATTGGGAGAAGAAAAAGATAAAAGAAGAAGAAGAATCAGAAGAAAAATAGAATAACAACATGGCACCCTGACTACGTCTGGGGTGACATAATAAGCTTGACATGATTGCAGCATGTTAATATGAAGGCGGGTATATATGATCAAACAATCTTTGAGTTCTTATAACTTCCCTTTGCGTCGTTGTCTCTTTAACATATTCCCAGTTTCCCCTTTTTTCTAATATTTAGTTATTCACAGGATTGTTTCTTAGTCGTAATAAAACTCTTTTAAGTCATAGAAAAGTTTATTTATTTGACAATTTCACTTGTGACGCTTACAGGATTTCTTACCGAGCATAATCATGATTCAGCATCACTCATGGAATATAAGATAAGAGACATTTACACCTTAGACTACGTAGACTTAATATTGACTGTCATAAAGTATGTTTTAAGCTATTTATCTTCATCTTTAACCTGTAAAAGAACAATTTAAAGAAAAAAGTCTTATTAATCTTGCCTTTTCATCTAAAAATGGCGATTGAATCAGTAGATTCCATTCACACGTGACATGTTAGAAACTTCCTCCTATACGGAAAATGGGCGGATTTCATCGCTACTTTTGCAAAGTTAACACAAATCTCAATTTTCCTACATTCCTTCATCAGTTAATAAAGACCCATTATTTAATGTTTTATGTATGCAATAAATAGTTGAAAATAAATTGTAAAAAAATGATAAGATCAATAATTGACTTTTAAATTTATTCCAAATGCATAGGTGTTTCTCATGATTTGACCTTATACATTATATCTTACTTAAAAATTACTTCTATTTTTGATTGGGCTATTCAAGAAGTCTTCAGTCAATTCAAATAATTGAATCGGTTACCACAATTATATTTCTTTTTTTTGGATTTAGTCACAACAAATTCTGTTATTGAAAGTTAGTATACCCCCCCCCACACACACACTTCAATTACATTCTCATAGTCTTATATAACCTGAATTCATATTTCATGTCTCTTACTAAAATATATATCTGAAAGGAGGATCCAGCATTAACGCTCACATTTCACCATGTTCCTAAGTCTCATCTTTACCTTGGGTTCATGTCAAGTCAACTCTGTTACAGTACAGGGAAAATTCAAGATTGCCGTTTTTGTGATCCCGAAGTGATCATTTTGTGATCCTGTAGCAGTCAATGATTGCAATCAAGGATTGTTCTTGCTTGCGATCAATGATCATACGGGTATATGCGATCAATGATCACAAAACAATTTGCAATCATTGATCCCAAAAGTTATGATCAGTGATCACAACTTGTGGTGCGATCCTTGATCACAACAGTGCGATCATTGTGATCCTTGATTACAAGATTGTGATCCTTGATCGCAAACTCATATGATCCTTGATCGCAAAGTCATATGATCCTTGATCGCAAAGCTGTCATCCTTGATCTCAAACTTGTGATCATTGATCGCCAAGTACATAGTTATAGGTTCGTTCCATTTACAAACATATTTAATGTGTATTAACGGGAAGTTTGAAAAACCGGAAAGTCTTGAAATGCATGCCTTGTCCTTCATTTCTTTTGAATGCATTAACATATAGAGAAATTATTCACAAATATTTTAAAAGCTAATAGAAGATCTATAAGATGATACATTACTTAATGAAATTAATTTTAAAGACATCACGATTGCCGGAAGAAAAAATGTGAAATTAGGAATTAAAACTTTAATTTTCGAAATCTTTAGGACTTAATCAAAATTTTTATTAGTGATTTTCAAAAATGATTTATTTACAAATAAAATGGCTTAAATTATTTTTTTTTTGTTTTACTTAGAGGTAGAAAAAGTGGCCGGGAAAGACAGCTATTGTTGTCTGAAAACTTTGAAATTTATAACTTTGAGTGTGTATTGAATAAAACTATATTAGCCGATCAATTTGTTTTTATTGATATCAAAAGATAATTTATCTATATATAAAAACCATAAACTGCAATTGTTTTTCACTTAAGCAAAGGGTCAAAACCGTGACCTGAAATATTTCTTGTATGGTGGAATTAGACAGTTACAAAACACATGTAATAGATTTTCAACTTTCATTGTGTATTGCATGAGCCTTGGATAACCCTTTTGAATTTCTGTGATTGATTTTTAAAGAAAGTTGATTAAAATAAAATGATATGGCATATGTAATTTTCTTGATATCAAAACAAAAGTTCAAAACCGTGGCCGGAATTACATATGGTGTGGTCAGTCAACTGTCAATTTTTCAACTTTGAACATATATTGAATAAATATCAAATTATCCGGTAAAAAGTCTTTCTGATGTTGTAAATTAGCTGTTCTTTCATTGTATTGTTTGAGAATCGGATAAATCAGAGATACGTCTCTGAATATATTAGTGAAATTTCTGTTCCATATATGATAATTCATTTACAACGTATATTTAGATAAATATACTGTACGTCCTTGTTATTTCTAAACAACTCATCTGCAGCAAAGTGCATAATAGGAGCAAAATTTAATCAATCATGTAAATCAAAATATATAAATAAATTTCTCCAACAACGTGTACAAACCCTTGTCCGAGAGGTACGACTTTTTTATAAGAACGTGATCGGTTGTTCGAAATCTTGTTATGTGGATGTATTATACCTATCAAAAATATCACAAACGTAGTTTTATGGATACCAATTCACATCCTAATCAAATAAACGTGTCAAGCTTTGTGACACATTGTTGTTAATTAGCATCATTCATGCAAAATGGTTTGACATAAAAAAAATCAAACAAACAAGCAAAAAAACAAAAACAAAAACAAAAACAAAACAAAACAAAACAAAAAAAAAACAAAAAAAGAAACAATATTCATTCTATTTTTTATCATTTAAAACGAACATTTCCAACACAAGTATTGAAATTTTTGTATTACTTGAATATGACTAATTTCAAGATACTTTTTTGACAGAAAACTACATTGATCATGCTTTATATCGGGTTCGATATCATCATATGAATACGCAACTGGTTTGTCGGAAAATCGAAAAAAAAACTTTGTACTTATGGATATGAACATTTTAATATCTTCCGATATTACTAATAAAAATCAATAATCTAGAGAGCATTAACACAGTTTCAAAACGGGGACAAGCCTATCGATAATGAGATCTTAAATAAGTAGGATTAAATTATAACAGAATTGACGCATACCGAATTTAAAATTACAGGGAACAGTTCAATTTTTGTGTGTCGCGTGTGAAGCAGAATATGCTTACCCTTCCAGAAAACCTTATGACACTCCTGTTTGTAGGGGTTCATAGTATAATTTTTCGGTTTGCTGCGTCTTCATCACGATCATGTTCCAGTACAATATTTTCAAGAGTAATCCCCAAGAGTAACAGCCTATTTGTAATTTTGTAAAGTTTTGCCGAAATTCTGCCTGAAACTTAAGTATTGATTACAATGTATTTGTGACTCGATTGCCCAGGTCAATTAACATGTCTGATAAGGTACGTGAAGTAAAAGCACTCACAGATTAAGCCACAGACCTTTATGGAGTTGCATTGTGTGCATGATGAAGGAAGATTACCTCTAAAACTTTCTATGATATTTCCTTTCGGTGTAAGTGATCACTGAATGGAATATACGTAGTTCATGCCGTAGTATCGCCAGTTTATTGACAGCCTATGGTTTTTATGAGACTACATAATATATGTATATATTCCGTTTTAAGTTCGGTAGTTCTGTCAGAGACAAATAATGCATTTGCATACATCTTTGAATCTGTTCAGATGTTTTTCATAAGATATTACATTACACACAACCCTGTCCTCTTGAGTAGACCAATCATGGAATAGATCGGAATACGCACCTTAGGTTCTTTTAAGAATATTTTGAAAAAAAGGAGAACGTCATCCACTTTTCAGTATAATAGTTTTGTTAATTAATACTTCTAAATGATATAGAGATTGATTGCTGCAAGTGACACCAC
>MJUU01066443.1:134101-182163 GCA_002080025.1 Modiolus philippinarum | reverse complement strand
TTACAATATACATTCACCTTCTGCAGGTAATCATTGTACACTGGCAAATAAACTTCTCGCAAAACAGGAGTAAATGGCATATAAATGATAGATAAACTTATCTTAAAAAAATCAGTAACCCGGCACTGTAAAGTACATAATATATACATGTACAGTATATACAAAGAATATTTTAATCGGAAAATAACATTAAGATGTAAAAGGCTTAATATCTAGAAATAAAAATGGTAAAAAAATAACAATAATAAATAAATAAATTAGTAAATAAATAATATGAAAAAGTAAACAAAAATGAAAAAATAATGAATTAATAAAAGCAACGATAAAAAACAATTCTCGATTTTTGTTCAACAAAACGTTTTACTGAAATGAATAATACACGTAAAATAAACGGTTAGTTTTCATATATAATGAATATAAGTTAAGACGGTATTACATTTTTCATTTTGTTAATAAAAATTTCTATTTTTAATAAACAATCATTGATAGTACAACTCTTGCAATCTTTGTGATCCTTGATCGCAAGGTTTGTGATCCTCGATCGCAACGGCTGTGACCCTTGACCGCAACGAATGTGATCCTTAAATTGTATCTCCTGCGATCATTGATAACAATCCTTGCGATCAACGATGACAATCCTTGCAATCAATGATCACAACACCTGCGATCAAGGATCACAACACCGGCGATCAATGATCGCAAACCTTGTGATCATGCGGTCATTTAACGCATTCCTGGATTGCAATCAATGACCATAACTTTTTTTCTGTGATCCTTTTGTGATCCCTTAGTGATCCTTTTGCAGTCAAATTGCCAGGTTGAATATTCCTGGTACTGTACCATAGATGTCCCAATAACATTATTTCTACTTTATTTTAGGTTTTGCTTGTCAGATTTATTTATGATTATTTTAAAAAGCAAGTGTAATATCTAACGATATTACGGTGATATAGACAGGTATTGTATGAAGCGATGTCACACTTTACGCTATATGTATCAAATTAAGCTTTGATCATAATAGTACAAATGCAAAGACACCATTTTCCAAGATAACAGTACATGGAGGAAAACTGAGAATATTATAATTGAAAAAATGCATTCATTTATCATTGTAGACGGACCATCTTTAGTGTCCACACCAATATTAGTAAATGAAGGACAACATCTCGGGCCTATTTCATGTACAGCTGAGTGTCTACCGATTTGTACATACAAATGGAGTGGACCCAACGTGACAGAAGATATTTCTGTATTACAGATCAACAATATAGAACGATCAAATAACGGTACCTATACTTGTACAGCTACAAATACATACGGAAGTAGTCACGTGGATGTGGATATAATTGTGCAATGTAAGTATGACAACAGTCGGATACATATACCTTTCATGTACAAGGTGTTAAATTATGTTTGTACGAAATAACGAAACAGGCGGAATGGAAGGTTAGCCAAGTATTGGCTGTCTATTCTGAAATGTTTAGCATATGAAGGAACGGTAGTAGAAGACCGAAGGAACAAGGGAAGCAATGACTACAAAAATCGAAGTCCAAAGACATGGCAAAAACGGTAAGAGATAAAAACAAAGACAAAACAAGGACGTTAGACAGCTACAATGCACGGAAATAAAAAGATAACATTAAGAACGACATAATAAATGACATACAACAAACAAAATCAAACTTCATTTTACCGTTGAATAAATATGTCATCGAACAATGTGACAATGTAACAAAGTGGATAACAGGAAACATCTCCAATGGCTGAAAATTACAGTCATATGCCACAATCTGCCAGGGAACTACACAGAAAAAACACGAATAAAACAAAAGACAAACGTAAACAACTATAGGAACTCATGACAGCCGGGCTTGGTACCGGCACCAGCAAAAGCCAGCGGTAGGGTTAAACCGGTTTATGGGTACCCAAATGTTACATTATACGTACAGTAAAAAATTCAATTTCCATTAATGATCGAGGTGATATTTTGTCCTGTGTCGGAAACATTGAAGATAAAATAAATCCAAATTTTAGTTGTTTGTTAGATCATTACCTATACCTATGGTATTCATAAAATGTTTATCATGAGGCCATAAACAACTCTTGCTTTTCAGACAAAGTGTTATACTTTTTCAACTATCTTCATACAAATGCTAAACAAATCTGAACTCTACAAATTAAAAGAAATTTCATTAGTGATAATATTCAGAAAGAATAATAAACTGCTTATTTGAGAAAAAGTTAAATGGAACTTATTAGTCAATCGAAGACAGTTGATTTTTTTCAATTGTATGTAATTCACATAAAATACTAAAGGTTCATTTATAGTCATTACCACATTAAAGCTCTTCAACAGAAACGAAGGGATTACATGCTTTCAGCAGAATATAATCAGTTCTTAATGTTTAAGATTATCGTATTACAACTTACATAACCAACTATGTGAAAATCAGAGCTAAATTTATATGCATGTTTTCTATGTATACATCCCTACCACCAACAATGTGCGCATGTTTTTGCAAGTTCTGTATTTATATAAACTATTTCACAAAAGAAACGATATACAGTTAATTTTGTGAATATTTTTGTTTTTCGTTATATTATGTTTCTATTTTAATATATTTATGTATTCAACTTCAAAAAGCATTTGAAAATTCCATTTTAAAAATTCCATTATCAAATCGATTCCAAAACAAATTAATTGAAATTCCAAAATGACAGTTTTTTCGCCCAATGACCGAATTCGCCGTTACCTGATGAATAATTTAAATTGTTTGATATCAGTAATTGGGAAACCTCATCAGAGCAACATTTTACCATCTTAAAAAGAGGAAGACAAATCTTAATTTCATGCCCGGTTCAATCCAAAATAATCGCGAACAATGACAAACCGTCTGTGTTGATTTTTTGTGAAAAGAATAACACACTAGAGACTAATGATTCATTTCAAGCAAGCATGATGATCAATTTATAAATCAAGTAGCAACAGGTTCCGTGAGACGTCGCAATGCAAGACGGCACAACACGTGTTTTACACTTACACAAAGGTTGTGTGAAACGGAAAACGGACCTGAAGAAATACATGGGCATCATAGAAACATATTCTCAAATCTACCGGTTCGAAAGGTGACGATTTGGTAAAAGAAAGATATTGAAATGCTCACTATTTACATGTACGTCAGCAAACAGAAATTCCGAATAATGACCTTGACGGGGAACGTTTATAGTGTCAGGAATTGTAAAAGACATTTTTGTGCAAAATGCTACTTTTTACGTGCGAAAAATACATTTCGTGCATAATGTACTAGTTCTAATTATATAAAAAAAATATTACAACCTTTATTACTAAAAATGTACGTTTATTTAATGGCTATTGGAGCATAGTAAGTTTATGGATCCATGAAACACAACTACTTCAAGACACGAAGTGCAAGGATAAAGCTGGTGTAGAGGGGGACTATAAACTTGCTATTGTTCGAATAGTCAGTAAATAAGTGTTTTATTATACCGAATCAAATGTGCTTTTATACAGAAATCCAACGAAAAAGAAATGAAAAAAAAAAATGAGTTTAAAAGTTATATTTGTATACTCAACACGATAAAATAATGTCAATCATGCTGAACTGACACGCCAATAGACCAATGGACGTCGTCACTGAAAAGTCCGCGAAAAGGAAACTGTTTTAATAGTCTTTTCTGAACAATGCACAGAAATATACTTCTTGTGACCATGAATTTTATAAATAAAAATATTCCTAAGTTATTATAATGTGGAATTATTTACCTTAAATGTAAAACAAAAGAAAAAACTATAAAAAGTAAAAATCAAATGTTTTGTATAAACAAAGAATTGAACGAGGGAGAACGTAATTGGTATAACACTAATTTGCTCACATTTGAGACAAGCCAATACCTATTTTTATCCGTTTGAGATATCCTTGTCTCAACCCACGGGTGAGATAAGTATTTCACGTGCGGAAACACATTATGACGTTATCGACGTCATAATAAGTTGCTTAGACATGGCGGACGCCAACTAGAATTGAATTGAATTGAATTGGAAAATGACTACAAAAAGATTACTCAATTGTTTTTATTTTAATGATGTAATCAAACATAGTACAAAGAAAACAGAAAATCTGATACTGAATAAAGTATCACCAGGCAGAGAAATATATTTTCAACAGTTGTCCATAAAAGAAGCAAAAACGATATTTTTGTGCAGATGTAATATGTTTCAATGTAAGGTAAATTGTCCTTCAATGTATAATGATTACGTGGAATAGAAACTGAAACCCAAGAACACTTATTTTACGAATGCCTTTATACACTAGATAAACATTTTGATAAAACATATATGTTTTGAGATGTTATTGAAAACCTTAAGTCAGCCGCTGATAGACATTTCTGTGATGATGTGAATCGTGAAATTTATTGAGTTGATTGTCTGTACAATTATTTGTTATTTATTTATTTGTGCAATGCTAGCTCATCTAGTAGTTGACAATAAAATGTTATACTGTTATACTGTTAGAGTCTGGTTATACAGAAACTTGTATTTTGTGAGAAAAATAATCAAACACCGTTGAAAATGCAAGATTAAGAAATCTCAGACACCCTCGGGTAAGATTTAACTGGTTCTCTGACTCGGTAAGCCTCGTCAGAGAAATATTGAAATCTTACCCTTGGGTGTCTGAGATTTCTCGATCTTGCATTTTCAATGGTGTTAGATTGTATGAATCTTTTTTCATTTGCTTATGCTATGTATAAGTACCAACGTGAAGTACGCATGGTCGAAGAAATGAGTTTTCAATAATTAATTGCTGATTTGCTTAGCTTTGGTAGTAATTCAAATATATTGGTAGATTGAATAATGTCATTGTGGAAACAAGTTTGAAACATTAATTTTAACCTTTAACCGAGTTTAAATTATAGCACATCCCTGTGAAATTTAAATTTTTTTCTAATCTGGAATATTTTGTCAGTCTTTAAGCTTTATCTTTGTGATGATTAATTCATTTTCTATTATCACATGTGTCATGATATGTTTTTACCTGCTTCACCAACGGTGACCGCAGGTCTAGGAGCCGCTCGACTCCGTCCGTCCGTCCGTCTGTCCGTCCGTTTGTCCGTCACGCTTTGGGGGTACCAATTTTGTGTAATTTGAAACTCCGATACCTTTAGCCCGATACTTTTGAAACTTTGCACAGTTGTTTTGGACACATTGAAGATATGCACCTCCCCTTTTGGTGAGATTTAGAAAAAAATTGTGGAATTTATCCATTGTTGAACTTAGTCATTTTTTTATCAAATTTTAACATTACGGTACTGAGTTTGTGTAATCTGAAACTCTGACACCTCATACCTGATGCTTTTGAAACTTTGCACAGTTGCTCTGAACACATTGAAGATGTGCACCTTACCTTTTGGTGAGATTTGGAAAAAAAATTGTGGAATTTATTTATTGTTGAACTTAGTCAATTTTTCATCAAATTTTAACATTACGATACTAAGTTTGTGTAATCTGAAACTCTGACACCTTATACCTGATGCTTTTTAAACTTTGCACAGTTGTTTAAAACATATTGAAGATGTGCACCTCCTCTTTTGGTGAGATTCGGATCAAAATTGTTGAATTTATTTATTGTTGAACTTAGTCATTTTTTAATCAAATTTTAATATTACGTTACTGAGTTTGTGTAATCTGAAACTCAGACACCTTATACCTGATGCTTTTGAAACTTTGCACAGTTGTTCTTAACACATTGAAGATGTGCACCTTCCCCTTTTGGTGAGATTTGGATAAAAATTGTCGAATGTAAGCATTGTTGAACTTAGACATTTTTTCATTAAATTCATTAAATTTTAACATTACAGTACTGAGTTTGTGTAATCTGAAACTCTGACTCCTTATATCTGGTGCTTTTGAAACTTTACACAGTTGTTCTTGACACATTAAAAATGTGCACCTCCCTTTCTGGGCAGATTTGAAAAAAAAAATGTCGAATTTATGCATTGTTGAACTTAGTAATTTTACAGCATATTTTAACATTACAGTGCCTAGTTTGTGTAATCTGAAAGATTAACATTTCTGACTAAATACCATTGGAAGTTTTTAATGTTGTTTAAACACATTGGTGATGTGAACCTCCCCTTTAGGCCAGTTTTGATTTTAAAAAAATGTCAAATTTATCTATTATTGAACTTGTACTTTATTCTATCATATTATATCATCATGGTACTCAATTTTCGTCCAGAGACGTTGCAGAGTTTTGAACGCATTGACCATGGGCAGCTATTCTTGAATTTTTGCATTGCTTTCATATGTTTTCTCATAAAGATTCAAAGTATGTGTTTATTTGAAACTCAGATATGGTTTTCACCTTTCCTGAAGTGATATGGACTATTTTCATTTTATGCTTTGTTCAACTTTGTACATTTAGTTTTGTTTTTTTTTTCTTTTTTTTTGTCTATTACAGTAATAGGGCATCTTCGCTAGCCAAGGGTTGCGATCAGCTTCTCTCCTCTTCACCCTTGGCGGATTGAGCCACAATTTGTGAAACATCAGTTTCAAATTATCTCCCTTTGAAGTTAGAGTTTCAGTATGATTTATTGTTATAATAAATGATTATCTATTGCATCTAATAATACAACAATTCACAATATATTTGACTTCAAGGAAATAACCCTTCAATAGTAAAGAAAGATAATTAAATCATGGAATGTTTGCAAAATAGAAAAATCACTAAACGCCATATTTTAAGTTTTATTGTTTTGATACATATTCAAAATCTGAATGTAAGTTTATTAATTGGCTGCAGTGAAGGTTAACTGCAACCAATCAAAGACGTGGATTTGAGACTACAGAAATCCAGCCCAGTAGTCAGTACTTCGGTGCCGACCCGAAAGCCGATTCTATTTGGAACCTTGCAATATCTAATTCTTAGTAAATTTTGTAAATAGTAAGGAGTATCTTCCTCTCGCAAAGCTCTGTCCTTAGCTAATTTTGGCTTTATATTTAGGTGATTTTGGTTAATTTTTCTCTATCAGGTTTTTAACATCTTTGAGTTAATGGTCTTCCAAACGTTTAGATTTTATCTTCACTGATGAGACATAAGTTGTCTAAATGCGCATATGCAGAAATTAAATTCACAGTAACTTCGGTATTTAGTTACTTGACCTGCCAAGGGTGAAGATGAGAGGAGTGGATCGTAACCCTTGGCTAGCGAAGATGGTAATAGGGTTGAACTTAATAAAATCTCAATTATAACTTCCATTTGAAGAATTTTTGGTAATAAGGTAAATGAATACTTGTTTGAATTGGTAAACCTATACATGATATTCTGTTAGATTGAAAAAAAAAACACTTTCTAAGTTGAACATGAGTGACGTTGACGCAGGTCCAGACATGTAATTGGTTTAATAGTCAATTGACTTTTTTCATACAGCTAGTGTTTGTAGTATCATGCTGTGTATGACTTTTAGATGATCTTGACACAAAAGTTATGAATCCTACAGACCAGACATCTCCAAAAGATGGAAATTTATCTTTCAACCCTGCTTCATGTAATTTTCGCTATTTGATGTTATTATAGTGAATTCGTATAGAACAGATAAAAAATGTGGACAAACAAGATTGTTTTCTGTGAGTAAGGCAATTGGAAGTCTACAATTAAAAAAAAAATGGATAAGAGGAAACACCTATAATAGTTGAAAATTATAATTACATGCCACAATCTGCCAGGGAACTACACAAAAAAAAATACGAATAAGACAAAAGACAAACGTAGAGAACGATAGGAACTCTGGACAGTCGGACTTGGTATCGGCACTAGCAAAAGCCAGCGGTAGGGTTAAACCGGTGTATTGGTAACCAAACTTCCCCTTGATCTGTCCCGTTTCCATACAGTATAAAAACATACGAATAAAAGCCAATACAGGTAGACTACTAAGTCCATGACCACAATCTTGAAAGGAGAGAAAAAGACAATACGTAATTCTGAAAGATTGGTCAAGGGTTGCTCGCCGCTAAACTGCCAGCTAGCTCAAAGAGCTTAGTCTGTTGGTAGAACACTGTCGCAATACGGAAGAAAAATTAAACTCAAAACTTCCCAAAGGCTGTGGTCAAGAATCATAAATTTCAGTAGACATCGACAGTATCAGTTAGAGGCCAGTATATTGCAAAATGTTCAGATCACTAGGTCTTAAAGCTAACGTCTTGGGTGAAGACATAACCTCTCATAAAATGAACTTGGAACAGTCATAAAAGCTCCTCTAAGTTAACTAAGAACAGGTATCAAGTCTGCTCTAGAACTGCTCCGAGTCTGCTCTAGAATCCTAACCAGTCATGGTCATAGCTAGAATTCAAACTGCTCTGACCTGTTCTACCCATGACCGTTCTACCGAAGTCTGTTCTTGGCCTGACCGTTCTACGTAAATTTGTTCTGGCGATGACTACTCTCAGTTAACCCGTTCTAGCTATGACAGCTCTTATGAAATAAAATTTTAAGAATTTTTTTCTGGAGATTTATAGAAATCAAATGGACTATAGTTTTTATTTTACCAGAGTCAATAATGATAGTTAGATCCAGAAAAGGGCAGTATTTGAAATCATTGTTAGCATTATTTAATTTCACTTGTTGCTGGTAAATAAAGTCTATATAATCTAAAACTGGGGATTATCAGTAAGGATATCGTCAATACATTACAGTAGTATTGCATTACGATGAAAATGCAATTATAGCGAGTTATTTTTTGACATTGTTTCGACGTCACCTGAGTAAAGTAAAAAAAAAGGTTATGGAGTAAATGTACATGAGACAAAGTCTCTAATATTCCATGGTAAAAACAAGCAACGCTTTTATTGTTGCTCTTCATCTTATGTATGCTTGTGATTTTTCAAAGAGTATACAGATCAACATTACAATACTTTTCTTTTCCATGTATATGTACTAACAAAAATAGTATTGCACGTAGTACCGCGGATAAATTTAATCAATTAATTATTAAAGTACGGGGAATAATTATCAATCATTGTACCAAAAAGGAGTTTATGTAGTCAACAGGACACAGAAACACGTAAGACCACTAGACCAGTAATGAAATAGTTGTCCTGCAGGGTAAATATTAAGTCACAACAATTTGTTTGCATAAACACATTTCAATATCAAATTGTAATGAAACAGATATTTGTATAAAAACCTATCGAGTAAGTGCAGCAAATATAAACGTTTCAATTATTGTGAAATGTTATAAAGAATCAAAGTTGACTTATTATGCAAAAAGGAAGGAAGTCAGCATAGTGGTAAAAACGGTATGGTGTAAAATGTATTTTCAAAATTTTGGTGGAGAGTCAGGGTCATCTTCCATGTCATATAACAAACCCTATATGTTTCAAAATTTGCAATGATAGTGCAGCCAAGAATGAAAATAAACGATTATAAAGAAAAACAAAGAATCCCAAAATGAAGGCGATACATTAAATCAGGCGATTCGATTTTCTTGTGACTTGAAAAACAAAAGATAACCATTCATAGGGTGTCAAATTTAAAAAAAAAATATTCGTCCCAAGTTTAAATTTACAGTGATATAATAAACTTCAATAGTTTTTATAGAGCAATCATTCACAACTATATTATGCTCTTTATTTTTCTTATATATGGTGTACTTGTACATGAGATAATACCTCATGTGTACACTTTGTTCAATTAATATTATCTAAATTTATGTTAATTTTAAAACCGAAGGATTAACTCCCTCCATCGTAGTATTGTCCTAAGCTATATTTGATATTACTGATTATTCGGATTTCGTTTTGTTTTGTGCATTGTAAACATTTCTTGAAATTATGGATTTCCTTTGTTTGGGTTCTAGTGCTGCTGATGAGGAATTAATTTCCGAAATGGCCATACAGCTCATTAAAATTATTGCAGTTGAAGTTAATATATGTGTTATGGTATCATGTTCATTTACTCCATATCCTTTCGTGAAACAGTAAATGAAACACAAGTCGGCTCTGTTAAATGCACGAAAAGCTCATTGTGAACCGATTTGTAATACAGCAACAGATAGATAAAGGAGTATCTATAGAAAAGTGTATGTTGATGTAAGTATGACATTAGTAATTCCATATCACTTGGTATGGCCCCGTTTCAATTTTATCGATTTAGTAGTTAAGAAATACAGTTTACACTTTCTTAAAGTAAATTCCATTTAATAAGTTGACTTTATCAGAATGCATTTGAAAGACGTTTTGGCCTTTTAATTGGCAGTGTGTGTTACGGGTTGTTATGCATTCAACGAAACACGCATTACCAAGAGCACCCTGTGATATCCATTTTTTTATTGATTTCATCCTTTGGGGCCTTTTAATTAGGTTGGCCCTACACAGACCTGTTTTTTTCTGTATTTTTACATATCCCAAACGAAGTTTATGGAGACATTTAGTTTTTTTTTTGGATTCTTTTTATTATGATTATTCTTTCTGTCTTTCTTCTGTTCTCCCGCAAATTATAAGGCGACCCACAAGCGATCTTGGTGAAATAAAAATAAATGGTAGGTTACAGTTTTAATGATGCATCATCCTCCCGTTTATATGACAATTGTCTTTAGCGTCTGTGTGTCCAGATTACGTTTAATGTCAAAGCAAAAACAAGTGAAATTATGTTGTTCAGAGTACAAGTCACATCAAGGTGAACCATAAACTACTCCGGACAGAAAATGAAAAAAAAACTTTAACAAATCTTTCTTCAATAAAAGCAGAAATTGAAGCTGTTTTTTAACAATTAAATCTGGATATTGTCCAATGAATTTCTTGAGAAATATCATTAGTTGACATTGAACGAATCCCTAGTTTAAGAGCTTTGGATTTAACATCTGTGTCGCTTTAAAAATTCCTTGAAATTTGAAATATGGTAAAGTCTTTGTCTAGTTGTGCAATCAGGTATTTGAAGAAGCCGAAAAAGGTAGGGAAATCAAAAGAGCTCAAAGACTGTGAAAACCCTTTACAGAAACATTATACAGGAAGTTTACAACTCGTTTTCGGTTGTCGCCATGAAAATTGAAAAAAGACCCCAAAATTTAAATACTTCGTTGCATAAAAGTTTTCAAAAAGGTTGTATATCACGTTAAGAACTTGTTTTCTTGTAAATATTTTTCGAAGTTGAGGCCACTGGAAAAGTGTTATATTTCACAGAAGGTGAATATTTAAAATCGCCTATTTATTTTCCAGAATTGTTATAAATGTTCGTTGTGGAGACATTCGTGTTCGCATCTGAACACTTTAATTAATAGTTGATTGTCAATTTTTCCTTTTGGTTTGTTTCTATGTCATTTGTTATTCCCAAAGGTATTCACCAACCAAGTAGCCAATACTTCGGTGCTGGGCCGAAAACCGATTTTAATTGAAAACTTGCAATATCTAAATTTAACCAAATTTTGTGTCCGATAGCACTGTTTTATTAAATTTATATCGATCGTTGATTCGGTCAAAACTAGATTATGGATGTTTTATTTACGGTTCCGCCCGTAAATCATACATTAAATTACTAGATACTGTTCACCACCAAGGTTTGCGTCTTTCATTAGGTGCGTTCAGAACTTCTCCTGTGGAGAGTCTCTATGTTGCAGCTAATGAACCATCCTTGGAAGAAAGACGTATTAAACTTGGTTTACAATATGCAACAAAGCTTAAAGCGTATCCATCAAATCCTTCTCACAACTGTGTTTTCAAACCTCTTCACAAAGCTGACTATGGAAAACGCCCAAATGTTATACAACCTTTTGGTCTTCGTATCAAACCACACCTTGAATCTGCTAATATAAATTTAGATGAAATAGCTCCTATAGAAACTCCCAAAAAACCTCCATGGCTGAACCCAAAACCAACATTTAATTTTGAACTACGCAAACACAAAAAGGTTGATACCAATCCTCTGGTTATCCAGCAGGACTTTGCAAGAATTAAATCTGAACATCCTGAATACTTTCAAATTTACACAGATGGCTCTAAGGATGGAGACAGAGTGGCTTCAGCAGCCGTTTTCGGAGATCGTGCAGCAACTCTCCGATTACCATCCTCTAGTTCCATATTTACTGCCGAAGCTAACGCTATTTACTCAGCACTTAAATTTGTAGCTTTATCGCAATCAAATAAATTCATGATCTGTTCCGATTCACTTTCTTGCCTATTGGCAATTGAAAGTCGAAAAACAAAACACCCAATTATTTTGAAAATAGCCGAATTCTACAAATCACTTGTAGCATTAGGCAAAGAAGTCATTTATGTTTGGATCCCTAGTCATGTGGGGATCTATGGAAACACAGTTGCTGACCAGGAAGCCAAGGATGCACTAGATGATGAGATGGCGGATTGTCCAGTACCGTACACTGACATGAAGCCTTTAATTGTTAAATACATTTTAAAGTTATGGCAGGCCAAATGGGATCTCCAAATAAATAATAAACTGCATGGAATACAGTCAGACGTCGGTAAACAAATTGGTTCCTGTGGTAAAAACCGTAGGGAACAGGTAGTGTTGACCCGATGTCGTATTGGACATACTAGAACAACACATAGTTTTATCCTCAACAGTGATGATCGACCTGAATGTATTCCATGCAATTGTCCTTATACAATTCAACATGTTTTAATTGAATGTGTAGATGTTGCCGATATCAGGCGTGATTTTTATTCTGCTGATTGTCTTAAAGACCTATTTACAAACGTCGCAGGCGACAAAATCGTTCAATTTTTAAAAGCAATCAATTTATTTAGTAAGATTTAAATAGATCAATTTTAAACAAGTTTCTAATTTCTAATATTGTTATTGTTAAACCAAAAATTTACTATTATGTTTTTTAACATTTTACACATTTGTTTTACTTGTATCAAGCTATATGGTTTTATATTAATATCTTATGTATTTATTAGAATTTTTCAATAAACCCAACAGTTCTCGCCACAATATAGCTGAAATATTGCTGAAGTTGGCGTAAAACATCAATCAATCAATCAATCAATCAATCCAAAACTAAAGAGTATCTCCCTCTTGCATAGATCTGCCCTAAGCTGATTTTGGCTTTACTATTTAGGTCCTATTGGTAATTTGTTCTCTTTCAGATTTTACATATATTTCGTTGCATTGATTTCCAAATGTTTTGATTTAATCTGCACTGAAGAGACATAATTTTTGAAATGCGCATATGCAGAATCTTAGTTAACAGAAAAGTAAGTGAGAACCGAACCGTCAGTCTGAAAAGAACAATCCAAGGACAATGGCAACGTCGGAAAAACGAAGAACGAAGACATAACATGAGCACGGCACAGAAAAGGAAATGAAGACACGCACATATACAAAAATGAACAACACGGACCCAATAAAAACCATGGGTGAGATCAGGTGCACCGGTAAAGTAAGCAAGAGTAAAAAACTTCGGTATTTTGTTGTTATTAGCTTTAGCTTATGCATTGTTTCAGGAAAATTTCATTTTAGAGTATAAAATAGGAATTATATATTTTCTAATAAACATAAAATTTATATCGCAAATTAATGTATGCATATAAATATTACATTTTAAAATATTTTTATAAATATGGGAAATGTTCTGCTAAATTTCCGATTTCAGTAATAGTTGATGCCAGGAAATCACAACATCCTATGCATTTGAATAAACAACTTTCAAACATGCAAAAAAGGTAAAGTTATAGAGAAGCCTTATATCCATTTGAATTGTATTAAAAGAACAGAAGAAAAGTATATGATGAAACAATGGCAGAACATACACTTGTCGAAAATAGTCAAACACACGTAAAGAAGCTGTATTCATTTGTTATAAATATATTGTTTCACTTGTTGCAATCAATCATTTGGATTTTTGCAGTAATATTTATTATACAAGCAAACTTGATATTTTCAAGTTATGTGTTTTGGAGCATTTTAGACTGCTACATAATTTTAAGAATTATAATATTAAGAATTATAAGGACAAGATAAGAGTAAATACCTACAATGGCCGAAAATTACAATTAAAAGCCACAACTGACAAGAGAACTGCACTACAAAAAAAAAAAAAAAAAAAAAAAAAAAAAAAAAAAAAACAAGTCAAAATACAGACAAAGATGAATAACTATAGGAACTTGGGATGGCCGGACTTGGTGCCGGCATTAGCAAAAGGAAGCGTTAGGGTTAAACCGGTTTATGGTTTATGTGTACCCAAACTTCCCTTTTCTGTATCCCGTTTCTACAGTATAATACACATACGGATAAAATCCAATACAGGTAGACTGCTAACTCTGTGACCACTATCTTGACAAGAAAGGAATGTGACAAAACGTAATTTAGAAAGAAGAGTCAAACATTGCTCGCCGCTAAACTGCCAGCTAGCTCAAGGAAGTTAGTGAGAACCAAACCGTCAACCCAAAACGAATAATCCAAGGACAGTGGCAACATCGGAAACAAAAAAAGAAACAGAGACACAACATGAGTACGGCACAGAAAAAAATGAAGACACACACACACACACATAAAGATGAACAATACGGACCAAATATAAAACAATGGGTGAGATCAGGTGCACCGGTAGAGTAAGCATCTCCTGCCTCTTATAAGACACCCGCCATGTTGAACTTGTCAAATCCGGTAGTAAAGTCGAATTCGGTAGAAGAAACAACAATTAAGCCTTAAAAGGAATGATCTGTTGTCATCTGGGAAACAGATATCCCATAGCGGTCCACAAGATGATTATGTCGACCGTAAAACTTCTGGAGGGATGACTTCAAGTGTGGGTAACATACCCCTGCTGAAGCAGCAGTTTTTTTTAGCAACTGGGCTCTATCAAGGAAGTTACTGTATCGAACACAGGCTCTTGATTAGCGAATAAGCTGGGAGATGTAAACTCCATATGCCGGCGCTGTTGGGATGTTGCTACAAAGAAAAGGGAAGTTTACTATTGGAAAGGTGAAGTCATCGCGTTTGTCGTACAGCTTAGTTTGAATTCTTCCTCTGTTGTCAATTTCAAGATGAAGGTCAAGGAACGAGGCTGATGTGGAAGTTTCTGTGGTATCCTTAATTTCGAGCTCTTTTGGATAGATCATATGAAGAAAATCAACAAAGCGATGGTTGTTAAGTGACAAAATAATATCTATATAAGGGAGGCTAAAATTCAAGGATTGGGCCAGTCTGCTGGTAAAACAATGTCGCACTACGGCAGAAAACTCAAAACTTCCCTAAGGATTTGGAAAAGAGTCGTCATGTTTTTCAGTAGACATCGTGGCAGTATTAATGAGAGGCCAGTATGTGTGTAAAATTTTCAGGTTACTGGAATCCAAAGCCAATTTAACGGTTTCGTATGGAATATCTCGTCGATATAATGTAAAGAATGCAAGTTACATCCCAGTTTCTATTGATTTTTTTTATCAGTTTCTGGCATTTTTAACAACATTTCCATAAAATCGAGAATGAAAAATGTCCTGTGTAATTAGCTGTTTGCGAGTCACATCATATTTAGATATCAAATATTCATATTTTCTGTAAAACTTCCTTAAAGTATTCAGTAACTTATGAAATCTATAACCTTGTTGTAAAAGTTTGGATGAGAGAGTAAGGTTACGCTCCTGTGAAGTGACTTGAGCTTTGAACGACAAATTCATGTTTTCAATGGCACTTCTTGGGCGTTTTGAGCATCTTTTCAACGACATGACCATTTTGAAGTCAGTTATCTAACACAATGCGACTGGTAGGACAGATGTTCAAAATTAGCCCAAAAATCACTAACAACTTTTACAACTCTTACATCATTTGCCAAATTTCATCAAAGTAATGCAAATTTGTGAAGCGAATGAAGAAATGAATGAAAATATGGTTCATTTTAATATAATAGAGGACATCAGACAAATTTTAATAAATTTAGTATAATGAGTTTTTGTGTATGAATATTGTAATCAGAGCAAAACAGAACATTGTTCAACCTGAACGTTGCGTGAATGACAACAACTAACACCAATTCATAGATCACATGACAATTGGGCCTAAATTTCCTTTGTTTTGCATTTTATTCAATTGCTATACTGTGCTAATATGTGCTGAAACAAGGTTCTTTCATACAGAATTATTTAAAATATCTATATTTTCAGTTATTAGAATTTGATAGCACAAAAGTAGCTTCTGTTATAGTGGACAACATAGTCAATGAGGAATAGTTCTGATTAAAATTAATAATAAAGATTTTTCTGTTGGATACCACAGTAAATATAATCCATCGTATAGTTGTCCCCACTAAACGGGTGCCAATGTTTGACGGACGAATAAACGCATAGACAATACAACAAAACAATGGATGACACTTGTAAAAACATGTACTTTACAGTGGAGCTTTGATCGTACGAAATGCTTTCATCATTCTGCACTGATGAGACATAAGTTGTGGATATGCGCATATGCAGAAAAAAATAAACCGTAACTACGGTACTTTGTTATTTATTGCCACTGGGCCGATGCCTCTGCTGGTGGACTGTTAGTCCCCGAGGGTATTTACCAACCTAGTAGGCAGTTCTTCATAAAATGAAGTTTATGGGTACCCATAAACCGATTTAACTCTACCACTGGCTTTTGCTAGTGCCAGTACCAAGTCCGGCTATCCCGAGTTCCTATCGTTATTTATGTTTTTCTCTTGTTTTCATTACTGTTTTTCAGGTGCAGTTTGCTTGTAAATTGTGGCATGTGATTGTAGTTCCTGGCCATTGTAGGTGTTTGCTGTTATCCTGTTTTTGTAATTCAGTACTGACCCGAAAACAGAATTATTGAAACTTGCAATATCTAAATTTTACAAATTTTGTTTAAAACTTAGGAGTATCTCCATCATGCATATATATAGCTCTGTCCTTGGCTGAATTTTGGCTTTTCTATTTAGATCCTTTTGGTTATTTGTTCTCTATCAGCTTTTACACGTTTAACGGTTAATGGACTTCCGAATGTTTTGGTACTGATGAGACATAATTGGTCGAAATCCGCATATGCAGAATATAAATTAGCAGTAACCTCGGTATTTTGTTATCCCTTCCACGGATGTCGGAGTTATATATGTTCCACTGTGAAAATGACGTTATGTTCATGTGTGTAATTTCTATTGTCATGGTTCAAGACTTGCTCTGATAATACTTTTTATTAAAAGAAATAAATAATACAAAATTTAGCCAATTTTTATGTGTTCTATTATATATATAGAGTAATGAAAGTTTTGTTTTTGATACAAGAAATATTGGCGAACAATAGCAGACGATCCCCTTGTGGGCGAGTCCATTATTGGAGCCAATATTTCTTGTATCATATACAAAACTTCTATTATTTTTTTTATTGGAAATTAACTAAATCATATAATAGAACAAATTTTGAAAATGAATGTTAATTTTCAACAAATCGTGAAATTGACTAGTATTGATTAGTAAAAGAATTTGTACGATCCGGTAAGTCTCTATAGATGTATATTTCTTTGTTTCATTGATTCTGATTGACAAAGTAGGCGTGGCCTAAGATACTTTTTATCTCGAAGCCATGAAATGGCTGGAGAGATGTTAAAATGACAAGAAAAAATCACGTGACCTTTCAAGCCTATTAACAGCTCTGAAAGCTACCGATAAAATATAGTGCACATGTTTCTTTCAAAATCGTATAAATTGTGTTTTTAAGTTATATTTCTTCATTTTCTTGAGTTGAATACGGTGTTGTTTTATTAAATTGAAAACAATACGCATGTTTATCAAATTACTCGTTTTTTTATACTGCGTCTCGGATCAACGAACCTGTCTCGCAGTAATTTGTCAAAAATGAAAATAACATTTGTTTACCTGTGACAGTGTAAATACACATTAAATATACAATTGCATATATTTATAGCAATGAAATCGACATACGAAATCACAGAATCCGATTGTTTTCACGTATTACGGAATAACTTAATACATGCAGACGTATGCAGCAGTTCTTTGGATGACAACGAAGTTTTGCCACGTGAGGATTTTCAGGGCTTCAAGATTTAGCTCCATCGGAGCTTTGATTAACTCGAACGCCATAAAATGGCTGAAGAGTTGTTAAAATGACAAGAAAAGGTCATGTAAGGCTTCAAGCCTATTAACAGCTCTAAAAGTTGATCTTCGTGCTTCCGATAAAATATAGTGCACAAGTTTCTTTCAAAATGTTATACATTGTGTATCTAAGTTACATTTCTTCATTTTCTTGAGCTGAATACGGTGTTGTTACATTAAATTGAAATCAATATGCATGTTTATCAAATTACCCAGTAATTTGTCAAAGATGAAAGTAACATTTGTGTACCTGTGACATTTGTATTGCATATATTTATAGCAATGAAATCGACATGCATACGAAATCTCAAAATTGGATTATTACGGAAAAACTTACAGACGTATGCAACAGTTCTTTGGATGACAACGAAGTTTTGCCACGTGTAGACTTTCAGGGCTTTCGAGTTTCAGCTCCATCGGAGCTTTGATTACCAATATTTTTTCGTATTCGGGCAGTAGCAAATACTGAAAAATTTTAGCGTTGTGACATCAAAAGAAACTCATACAAATTATCGACTAATTAAAATAAACATATTTTCATTAATGGTGTCATTTGCTATACATGTACATATTTTCATTATTTTCATCATTTGAAATAAAATTTAGCAAATGATGAAAAATTTGTACAAGTTGTAAGTGATTTTTGGGATAATCTTATAATTTGTACAATCTAATTTTGTACAAATTATAATTTGTACAAAATAATAACTTATACACAACACGTATACAGAAACTAAATTTTAAGTAACTTCAGAATTATGTTATTTATGCATTTTATGCCTGAGTTAATTGTATCAAATAATGAAGACAACAATAGCAATATATATCATTGAATAACATCAAATAAACACATTTAAGTTATCCAGATTCCTATTATAAGTCTGGACCTTTTTTGCAAGTGCTATTATACAATAGCTGGCTTGTGGTAGATTTATTTAGAGAAACTGTAGACAGAACAAAGTCTCTTTTCTTATCTTTTCTACTGATATATACAATACTAAGGTTTAAGATAAAATGCATCTTGACCAGGTATTTATATTTTTCTAAGGATGGACAGGGTTTTGTTCTTGTTCTTAAAAGTAGCCACTGTTACAGCAAAAAGTGCTATTATACAATAGCTGGCTTGTGGTTGATTTATTGAGAGAAACTGTAGACAGAACAAAGTCTCTTTTCTTATCTTTTCTACTGATATATACAATACTAAGGTTTAAGATAAAATGCATCTTGACCAGGTATTTGTATTTTTCTAAGGATCGGCAGGGTTTTGTTCTTGTTCTTAAAAGTAGCCACTGTTACAGCCAAAAAAAAAATACCTCCATACTTACGTCCTCTGTTATTTATGCATTTTATGCCTGAGTTAATTGTATCAAATAATGAAGACAACAATAGCAATATATATCACTGAATAACATCAAATAAACACATAGGACCGCCAATTATTAAAGCAAATAAGAAAAAAACATTAGTGAATAACAAATTGTAAATGTTTCGATGTTTAATTGAATATTATATAACGAGGGGTCACAGCTAAAAGGTGATATAAATATACACATCCTTTTACTTGTTACCGAGATATATTCGCATTCGCGGCTTACGACCCTGTTTATTCAGTTGACCACCATTGCGGATATCACGGTCTCCAGCCAGGTTATTGTACTGGTTCCCAGTTGGTTCACTGTTACCTATGAGATTACGATTGCAACCAAAACAGCAAAGTCCGTCGTCAATTGTCGGCTCACATCCAGTACAAGGAACACCGTTTGGCGTTGAGTCACAACCCTTAGGAATAGTACACCCAACAGCTTCAATTAAAAAAAATATATTGAAAATTCATTTCAATTGGAAATTCTTAAATAAAACATATCAAATATTTTTCCCACGAATAGAATGATGGCATATCGTACATAAACAATGAGAAACATCGATTGGTTATCTCCCTTCACCAAGATGGTATATATGGTCAGCGTGGAGACAATTTGAATTAGCATATTAAAAATATCTTCTGATATTAAAATTAAAAATTATATTCTCTTTGAACTTATATAACTAACTAGGTTACAGGGAGATAACCGACTGATGTTCCTCATTACCTGTAATAATTAATGACTGAATAAATTAAATATCAAAATTCACAATTTTATATTGTTATTGATCATAATTATGTTTACCGGATACGACTTTACCTTGTTATATACCAGTAACTCTAACTTAGTCTATCTCTTACTCTTTGCGTATTCAAACTAAATTTCTTTTTAAGGAGGTTTGCTCCTCATGTTTTTGGATTTATGTCAGATTTTCGAAATCCTCCGATTTTATCCATTTAAAAGTATTATATATTTTTCCAGTTGACCCCCTTATTTTACCCATTTCATTTTATACATCCTCGTGAGCATTCTGTAAAGATTTCATTGAATTATATTTATTCTGAAACATTCATTCATGGTCAAACCTTGTTAATGTTAATCCAATGAAAAATCAGAGGAGTTCAGTTTCCCGCCAAATTTTCAATCACTTAAATCTCAAAAACGAGATCATCAACCTATCATTTTTTTTCACTAATATAATTTCTTTTTTAATTTCCTAACACAAAATTATGTTTATTTGAAATCCTATTCATTTCTAAATGGAGTAGCGAACCCTCTTAAGTACACATTAATAATGCTTTTGCTTGTTGATATTTTATTCTTTCTTGAATTTCATTAACAAATCTTCAAACGAAATTGTTTCTTTATTGTACTTACGTGGGATGTACTTTATGACTAGAAAACAGAAAAATAGAATTAAAAATAAAACAAATGTGTTCGTTTTATTGGGTGTTGAATAAATTACAATGTTATTGCATTAGTTTTGAATGTTGTGTTTTTGTGGCTGTATCATGTCTTTTCTTTTCTGTATTCTCGTTTTCCTATGTCTCTTTACTTTGATTTTTCCTTTGTTCCCACGGTATTTTTTGTCGTTCTTTCCGTATATTTACTTTGGAAACACGTTCTTTAAATCTTTCAGGATTTTGCTTGGCATGGCTATGTATTTTTGTCAGATTTTTGGACTCCTGGTGTTTTATCAATTTAAAAGCTTATAATCTTTTATCCAATGACCCTCTATTTTGTTTTTCGAAAAGTAAATTTCATACATCCTTCTCACTAAATTTTATTTAAATTGCTTCATATTGTCACATTCATAAATTTAAGAACATTGCTTGTGTTATACCCATGGCTATGAAAAATTCAGTGGAGTTCAGTTTCTGCCATTTTTAAAAACACTTGTTTCTCAAAAACATTTTTTTTTTCACTTCAATTATCTCTTTTCAATTTTCTTACAAAAAAGTACATTTATTTGAAATCGTTATTACAAAATTCGCCAGCGAATGTCTCGAAAATGAATACATAGATGTAGAGTTGTTCAACATTTAGCAAGTGAATTCCGTTCAAACCGGTGCTAGGGGCTGTCTTTAACTAGCTATGAGGTAGGAGTTTTGCTCTTTGTTGAAGGCCTCATGGTGACTTCAAGATGAAGAACAACAATAAAAGCGTTGTGCTATTTTACATTTAATCCATCTCCCTTTATTTGTTCATAATCTGAAAAATTACCCACTCTTGGTCAAATTCTCAATTGATTTAAACTAAAGTATCTCCCTCATGTATAGCTATGTCCTTAGCTGAATTTTGGCTTTTCAATTAAGATCCTTTTGGTTTTTTGTTCTCTATCAGATTTTACACTTTTTTCGGTTAATGGACTTCCAAATATTTTGGTTTGATCTGCACTGATGAGACATAAGTTGTTAAAATGCGCATTAATATAAGAAAGATAACAGGAAACACCTACAATGGCCGTAAACCACAATCACATGCCACAATCCACCAGGGAACCGCACGAGAAAAACAATAAAATGACAAAAGACAAACATGGACAACGATACGAACTGCGCATGTACATTAACTTCGGTATTTTTGTGGTTATTATAGGGAAGTATGCTGAGTAAGTGTCGTATTTTTGTACTTACAGTCTTGTAATATTTGTTGTGTTGTGAAAGTGTCTAAAAAAGTAAAAAAGTGAACTATTATCATGATGATAATGTATAAAATAATTAATTGATTGATATAAAATTTTGATTTACCAATGCACTATTTATTCATATTTACTCAAATAAATCAACAAGACACTTCCACATTTACTCACATAAATCAACAAGAAACTTCTTTAATTATGTCATGTTTTCCTTTTCAATAGAATATGTAGACTAACATACGTTATATAAACAGAGTAATTTAAAAAAAAGAATGAGCATTGTTGCATTGCTTGGGTTTAACACATATATTTGTAGAGACTTTGTATGACATCTGATTTTTTGTTCAGTGTACATTTGTTTTTCAGGGATGCTTTTAAAATATTGTTAAAATGTTTGTTCATTTTTTTCCAAATCATATTCCTTTTATTTCGGTGTTTGTATTATCTTTGTTAAGCCTTTTCATCTAGAAATGTGTTTTCTCTAATTTCTATCCTGTTTTTACGTTTTCCTAATAGTGTGAGAAATATTTTTTTTTCTAATTCATATCCTGTTGTCGTCAATTTCAGGTCATTGAAGATCAAAATGTTAACCAACATGTGCATAAAGTGTTTTCATTTGTTAAATTCAATTATGACGTCAAATATGTCTGCCTTTTTTTTACCTTACCCTGATGATGTCACGATCAAAGAACACATTTATTTCGGATCATCAGAAAAGAGGGGAGGAGGATTTTGTCCAAAATCTCCTTTAAAGCATTAGAGAAATAGAATCGACAACCGTTTCTCATGATAAATGACATTTCTACACTCTTGATACAAAGTAGTAAAATTTCCTAATATTTTAAACGCAAGCCACGCGTTTACAAATTTGAAAATTTAACTACATGTATGTATAGTGTAGAAATGTCGTTTTTCACTAGATGCTGTTGCAGATTCTATATTTTCAACATTCTTTTATCAGTTCAAATTTTAGCTTTCTCAGCCTAAATGTAGATCGACACGGGGCACAAGTCGGATGCGGAATTGACTTATTTTGAAGCCGGAATATTCCTTTATTGGCCTTTTCAGTGTTACATCATAATAGATTGACATACACTTTCCCGTGCATTAGCCCCCTTTTCCCGTAAATGTTGTCTTATTCGTTAACTGAATCAAACGGTGACATATAGATTTTTTTTCAGCTTAACACATAGCTGAAGTCTATATTTCTAAATTATAAAAAAAAAATTTATCTTATATTAATTTTATATGACAGCTAAATATTAAGCATGTTCTAATAGTTCCCTATATATTCTTTGTAAATATTGCTGGAAATACTGAATTTGGCCTGATTTTCAAAGCCTGATAACAGAAAAGATGATCGGCGATATATGATTTTCATTTTATTTTTTAACAATAGACGAAGACCTACAAAATATCTCACAATAAACATACTGAAAGTTATAACTTTATTAATCAGTCGGTAATGGGTCTAACGCTGGTATGTCAGTTAACTGCTAGTAGTTTTTTGTGATTTCATGTTTATGTTATAGTCTTTTGTGATTTCATGTTTATGTCTGTATATTTAGTTCTCTCAACTGAATTTTACTGTTGTTACCATTGTTTTTGTCTTATTTATCACATTGGCTATAGGGGAAGGTTTGGGTCCAATAAAACTAGTTTAAACCCGCCGCAGCAGGTTTGCGCCTGTCCTAAGTCAGGAAATTTTTTCAATATTTTACGAAAGGATATGGAGTAAATGAACATAAGACCATAACACATATGTTAACTCCAACTGCAATAATTTCAATGAGCTGTACTGTATTGCCATTTCGGAAATTTATTCCTCATCAGCAGCACTAGAACCCAAACAAAGGTCATCCATAAAGCCATAAATCCATAAAGCCTTTGTGTGTCTTGCCTGTTTTCTAGTTAGTTCACTTTATGTCTATAGGAGTCTAGGATGATGTTTATTTCGCTGAACTTGATTACTCTTTATTTAGGGGCCGACTCCGACCTGCCGTTGGGTGTGGGGTTTCCTCACCGTTCATTGAAGATCTTATTGTGGCTTCGAGTTGTTATTACTCCCCTTTTGTGTCGTTGTCTCTTTGACACATTCCCGGTTTCTCCACTTTTTTCTATATTATGTCCGGTATTTTTATAGGCTCAATCTACCTTAAGTGTGACAAAAATGTGTTTTTTAAATGTTTTAGCAGATCAATAGGAAGTTTCTATACATTTTATTAATTATAATTACATTTACCTAGCGTTCTCCACTATTTTTTCTACGACTCCTCACTTAATGTAAATTCAAAACCGTCATTCTGTTTTTCTATCTAAGTCTTTATATTTTGTGAAATGGTGGTATCATCCCCAGAAATTCTCCTCATCTTAAGCAAGTACGAGTTATCTTTCTTGTTTTACCTTTCATAATTAGTGAAGGTGACAATATACCAGGTGATCTAAGTAATTTGTGCCTATTTACATATTCTGATTAGACTATCTCACAGTGGACTATCATAAAACAACACACCTGATTAATTATTCTGATTTACCCGTTATAACGTAATGTGTTAAACAGTAATGTTTTATCAAAGACGAAGTTTATATATACATTACATGGTAAAACATATGAAACACGACTAAAAAGTACGTGTCATTCTGAAAAGAATAACAAGAGACTATGTTATTCACAATATTATAAATTTACAGTAATTATATCTACATATAAATTTTAAAGCCATGTGAACAATTTAAAAAAAACTAGTACGCTTAGACAAGGACGTATATTTACGTCCTTGGCTTAGATAAAATAATATTGCAGGTTTTGGCAACAATATGACATAAATTCCAATTTTCGAATAAAAATGCAATAATTTCCTAATCCGATAGCTGTATAAATTCATTACAGTGACTAGAAATATTTGTAAACATTGATTCCCTTAAATTTTCATATAACAGACATTCTAAAATAACATGTTTTTCATCCTCTATATCAATACAACTAAAACAAAATCGTTCTTGTATATCTTTTCTATCATAAAGACGAAACGGATGTCTCCGGCGTGATTCGTCCATCATGTATTTCTTCGTTGTGTGTTTTGTTTGGATTACGATATGGTTATGTCCATTTCATTTTGCTTGAAATCACTATTTTGGAATATCGATAAGGCCAACCTTAAAAAATTGTTTGTTTGCTGTTTATCAACCTACTCATAAAAAACCTACCTACTCAAAAAATTTTATTGACATTTCCCAAACAAAATTTTTTATATTCTATTTTTAGCACATTTTCTTTAAAATTAACCCCTTTTTGACATGTTTTGAGAGAAAAAAATTTACCCACCTACCTACTCACATCCAAAATTGATAGTCGATAAACAGCAAACCAACATTTTATTAAGGATGGCCTAAGGGAAGCTGCTAAAAAAGAAAACTACCAACAATAAAAGAACACTATTTTATTATAATGCGTGTTTATATATACTCGTTGGTTTTTGATTGATAATATCGTCTTTTTTCATTCTCCTGTGCGCTGTAATTTATCAATTTTTCACATTTTGAAATAAAAATTATGGCATTTGGTGAAAATGGAAATAAGACAAAATAAAAATTATTCGGATTTTGGTCATTTTTAGATAATTACATACTTTATATTCATACTTCCCACCCTTTTTTTTCGTGACTACGTTTTCTACATTAAATTTCTGTCAAATGAGTAATAAACAGTAATTGAGAAAATGTGTCATATTAGGATGTTTTCTTAACTAATTAGGGGTCAGTTTGACAATAGGGGTAATAAACCATTCACCATTGTTGATATTGACTTCAAACGAAATCATACTGAAAACATTTGATGAAATATTGTTTAAATACATTTGTGTGTGCATCTGATTTTATTAAATTCCATAATAGGCTACCGTCAAAAATGAATCTTTTTATCTTTTTCAATTTTAATAAGAATTATTGTGAAAATCATATCTTTTTAACATGTAAAATATTAATTTACATTTACTTCTCATTTCATGTGTTTCTTTCTTTCTTTTATTTTTATTTTTTGCTACATTTCAAGTGTTCTGTTCCGAAAAAAAGATTTATGCATAAACTTGGACGGAGCTCGAGGTACCCGTATGGACTAACATTATATACATGTAGATATATATTCCTATTAACTCGGAAATACACAGTTCATAACTTTTCATATCAAATGGAATTATTTTGTAAAGTTCTAAAGTAATGAAAATAAAATACTTTTGAAAATACCGCCCATCAAACAAAGAATCATATTTTGATAGGAAAATTGTGAGTTTTAAATTTTTATCATTTATATTGGCTTCCGAACTAGAAGAGGAAATTTCTTAATAAATATAATTTTATTTTTCAAAGTTACAATTGCTAGAATATAAATAAGGGTGTATGCATCACTGTAAATTACATAACACATTAACCTAATTACAATCCAAATATACATGTACTTAATTAGCCCGATGACGCAGTTACCTGTATGGACTTAGAAAATTTTGGCTCTGGTTTTTGGGAATGCACAAATCCACTTTTAACATAAAATGGAACTATTTTGGAAAACAAACTGAAAATTGAAAATTAGATAGAATAACAAATAAAACTGTAGACAACACAGTAGTATGAACGCCGGAATTCACATTAAAAGAAATAAAAAGAAATTAAGATGTAAAACCGAACAAAATGCCATTTTTCATATTTCGGCTTCATATCTTTTGAGAACCAAAGGTTCAAATTTAGAATTAAAAAGGAAATATCAAAACATTAACCAATTTTCAATCTGAAAACACTAAACAGAAATAAAATGATGGAACTTTTTGCTTATATGAACGCGAATATTAGCATTAAAACAGAAATATCCAAAAAATGCACCAAAATGCATTTTCCCCATTACACTCCATAGTAATTCCAGACTGATTAAACATTGATATTTTCGCGCATGCGCAGTTGCCAGTGAGGAGAATTTCTGCCCATGGGTCTTAGTTGATATTAGGTGTGGAAAGAAAATGTTTTTTCATTCAATTTTTGTATAGAGGCATTTTATGTATGAATAAAAGAACAATTTAAAATATTTGTCGAACTGCTATAAAGGGTAAAAGGATATGCACATATTATGTCAGACGTAAAAATATAATTTAAAAATCAGAAAACGCACCAAAGGTACGAAAGCCGAGTTGCGAACATTTGTTATTTTCATAAGTACATCATCGGATAGGCAAATAGTTGCAATTCAGCATATACCGTTAAATTCTTTTATTTCAATCAGAGTTTTATAATGGAACTTTTGCGGAAGTTTGACTTTGTCCTAACTTGACTAAAAGTCAAAACATTCCAAGTTTCTTTCCAAAAAAAAACTTTCGGCAGGGGTTCTCCCTTTAAATCTAGTTTTTTATTTTATTTTTGCTGAAATTGAAAGTGTGTATCAGAATACCTTTTTTCTCAGTTTTCTTGTTTGGTATACATAGCAACAAAAATCTCCACTATCCATTGCAACTTATTTCAGACCACCTCTGAAAAAAAATTTGGGCAGGGGTTCCCCTTATAATCCAGGTTACATACATATTGCTGAAATCAAAACATTCCAAGCCCCCCCCCCCCTTTTAAAAAAAATGGCAGAAGTTCCCCTTATAATCTAGTTTATACATATTTCTGAAATTGTGAAGTAGAATTCTTTTTTGAAAGATTCAGTGTTCTGGTTTGGTTTCCACGGCAGCTAAAAGCTCCACTATTCATTACAACCCATTTCAGACCACCATCCAAAAAAAATTTGGGCAGGGGTTCCCTTTATAATCCAGGTTATACATATTGCTGAAATTAGTTTTAAAATATTCCAAGTCCCAATTTATTGCTGAAATTAGTTTTAAAATATTCCAAGTCCCAATTTTAAAATTAAAGATTTGGCAGGGGTTCCCCTTTATACAAATATCTAAAATTGCAAGGAAAAATATGTAGCAGAATACTGTTTTTCTAAGATTCAATCTTCTGGTTCAGTTTCCATTGCAACTGAAAGCTCCACTATCCGTTACAACCCATTTCAGACCACCATTCAAAAAAAATTTGAGCAGGGGTTCCCCTTATACTTCAGGTAATTTGTATTGCTGAAATCAATAATTTACAAAAAATCAGAATACACAAATGTAGTTTTTTTTCATCTAAGATTTTATTTTTACTGGACATTGCAAAAAAAAAAACTTTTAGTAATATTGAGTACTTCTTCATATTAAATTAATTACCTCCCTTAGTTTTATTACCTCCCTTTTTTAATTCTGACTTTTCATTCAACCTAATTTTTAAGTTATTGACACCAAAAAAAGTGTGTTGGTGAACATAATTAAACTATAAAATGAATTTAAATGATCTAGCAGTATAAAAACTACTTTTGTATGAACAATATAATTTTTTTAGCAATTTTTGTTGTCAAATAATACCGAACATGTGATTTTAGGCTTAATTGAACTGTTTAATTTTTGTTACATTTTTAGAAGTTGTGACCTTGATCTTTGTTGCACAGACCTCAAAATCGATAGAGTTCCTCCTCTAATCATAACTAATGTCTATACAAGTTTCATTTGGATGTGTAATGTGGTTCTGGAGATATTGTGTGGAAACGAATAAGTCAAATTTTTGTTCTATTTTTAGAATTTGTTACCTTGACCTTTGTCACACAAACCCCAAAATCAATGGGGATCTTCCTCTAATCATAACTCATGTCTGTGCAAAGTTTCATTTACATATGACATGTGGTTCTCAAGATATCGTGCGGAAACCAAAAGTTGACGCCCGGACGCCCGGACGCCCAGACGCCATTCATCAAATTATAAGCCGAGTTCGACTTCGTCGCAACTCGGCTAAAAATCAAAGATAGAGGTTGGTATTGGCCCAGATTTTCGACATTGGTGTCTTCAAAGGGCCGTGGAAAAGAAAAAAATGCTTACAGGAGCTGCTTCAGAAGACTCTTCACTTTAGTTTTTGTATGTCGTCCTGAGTGTACAGATTTTAATGTGTATCTCTATGTATAGTTTTAGCAGCAGTTGAACAAACTTTAGTAAACATGTTGTTAAAGTGAATTTTTATTTTTATTTTATCATTGCTTGACATTTATCTAGCTTCCAGTTGTCAACTCCTTCAATTTGTAAACGTGTATTACTTTTGTTTGAATCTTTTCTGTAATGATTGTCTGAGTTTACCATGTCAAAAGAAACTGTTGATGGTTTTGTTTCGACTTTTCACATTTTGTCACATAAATAATTCGCATTGTTCCTCAAACAAAATCTGATAGATAATATCTTGATATCAACATTTTAAGCATAGATTTGTACAAACATGCAATAAAGTAACGGAATGATCAAATTCAGACATTTTTGTTTTAAAATTTATGTGTATTAGATTGAACGTATTTTATTAGCTCAAAATAGCAAAAAGGATAAGACAAAGGTTATACCAACTTATAACGTCTTCTCCCTCCTTCATAATTAAATAAACAATACAGTAGCTATAGATTCATGCATATACATGTAGAAAAATATAAAACATGTAGTTAAACAGTATGAACATTTAAAGAGATATATGAAATTAACCTAAAGAGAAAAGCATTATGATCAAAATATACACTTGGCCATAAGTTAAGGACCACCCATATTTCAATTTGAGCTGAAATTTAAATAGTAAATTTAGTATATTAATTTTTAAGAAATGTTTGAAAATTGCTTTGTGGTGAAATTATTCAAATTACAAGAAAAAAATCGTTAATGTACACTAGGCACACACAAAAAAAATGCATATTCCATTGCCATTTGAAAAATGGGTGTTGAATGCAAGAAAACAAGTTTCACTGAAATGTACGATTTCTTGTGGAAAATCTCGCTATCAGAAAATGCAAATTTCATATTGTCGAAATAAACACACATTCAAGACGAAAACAGTATTTTTGAACCTTTGGATACGTAATTAATTCATGTAAGGGAGATAATCTGTTTTAATACAGTTTTGAAGCGTTATTTATCAAGAAATGGTCAAGTAATGGCAAGATTAGAACTTCATGGTTCTATAGTCTGTTGTTGCATTGAACTTCCTAAAAGTAATCTTATTCATACTAATTTTTGAATTTATCTACTCTACGGGAGCCACAGTGACACATTTTTTTGTCTTCAAAATTGCATTTTTGACATAAAATTTCTTTAATGCAATTGACGTTAGTTCTGACGTTTGCTATTGCATAAAATTGGATAGAAATGTTGTTTTGTTCATATAGGCAAAGATTACCATTTAAAAAAATGGAATTTGCAACTCGTTTAAAACGGAAATTCCATTTTTTGCCATTTTTACAAAAAATGACAATTTTCATTTATCAATATTTTCCTGTAAAAATTAATGAAATTTTGAAGCAATTACCTTTAATAACGATAAACTGTGCAGAATTTGTTGTCAGGATAAATTTAAAACACTTCAAATAAAGTTTTCATGGATTTTTGATGAAATGCACCTCAATAATTAAGCCATAACATTTCATAAATTTGGCACACTTCCAATAACAAAACTACACAGATGTTAAAGAAAATTTATCAATAAGAACACATTTTGTCAGATTTAAACGTCAAAATAGCCATTGCTCCGAACAAAGAAATCATTTTCACTCTTTGTGATAACTTTGGTAAACAAGGTTAGTTCAACTTTGAAGTAACGATGTTTAATTAAGCATGTTTGCAGTGCTGTTCTCCTTCTTTTAAAAACTAAGACGGCATTTCAATGTATTATGCTTAGTACAACAAATATGTTAAAGTGCAAAACAAAATTAAAAAAATATGACTTTGAAATAAACTTTCAAATTGGATGGTCCTTAACTTATGGCCAAGTGTATAGAATAAAAAAGAGATAATGTCACTGCTTGCGTGTCTGTGTCTGTGTATGAAATAACTGCAGTTATGTCACTAGAAATTGGTTTGTCCCTTTAATATAAGTATGAACATGTTTGACAATGCGTTCATTTTCAGCATCTGTAAGGTCAACATTACCAGCTGTAAGTAAATCTAAGTCTATCGGACACGTTGCTGGTAACCATCCAAGATTCTGCATCAGTGAATTTCTTTGATCTATATAGTTAGGACATTCAAAGAAATAATGGAAAGAATTTTCAATAGGTGCCCCACAACGACATGCTGGATCCGATATTATATTAACTCATTTAAGTGTATTACTTCATATCATTTTTAAGTTTACTCCATATTAAAAATGGCAAGATATATTCAGCATACTCACTTGCTAGTATTTCCGCTAAAGTAGAATTGAATATAAATAAGTCATTAACAGCAGCAACGATCAATGTTTACCAACAGTTAGTTGAAATATTTACAAAAATGAACTGAGTATCTATTGTTTTCAACGTTACATGTGTTGCCTATTACACAGTTCTAATTTATACAACATATGGGAATGTTTCAGTACTTCTTTTTTTTTCACTACGTTTGGATTATGGCTTTCTTTAGGGCCTGTAAGTCTCGTAAAATTTTGGAACTTCCGGGATCAAAAATTGTACCCAGAAGTTACATTTTAAACAAAGATATATGACGTTTCGAACAAAAATTTGAACGTCATAATGCTCAGACGTCATGTTTTGGCGGGAAGCGTTTTCGAATTTCCTGTTTATCGTGGATTCTCGGCAGTCACATGACGAGACTTACAGACCCTATATAATTGGTTTCTAATGCTGCTGATGAGAGGTTACTCCATGAAACACGTGTATAACGAAATTTACTGTTTTTTTATGGAACATTGGTATTTTTTGTATTAAGGAAAGTAACAGATAACCAAAGTGAAATTTTCTGTGTATAAACATAATTGTATCATTGTTAAAAATATGAAACAAAAATTGGGGGTCACCGTGCATTTTTAAAGCTCAAAAACTGAAATTGAAAATTTAAGGATTTTACATAGAAATGATAGGAAAAATGATTATATGAAAGGATAGCTTTAAAAATCTACAATAGATTTTGTTCATACTTTGCATGCGTTTTGAGATCATTATTTAGTTTACATATAAACAATATAAATTAGGGTTCACCGTTGAAATAAGAGAGATAAATGACAAAATGTTAATTTCTTTAGTGATATCAGAAGTCCATTATTAGTAATGGACTTCTGGTGATATCTATATGAAATTACTTTATCAAATTATCTACCTTGCAGAATTTCTCTGTTCTGTAATTTATAGCAAATGTGATTTAGTTCACCTTTTTGAAACGGAAATGTTGTAAAAATTATTAGGAATACAAATTTTAAATACTGTGGAACTTTCTTAACATTTTAGATAATTATTTTGTTAAAGTTTTTTAATGGGTGAAACCTAAATGAACAGGTATTAGACAAAAATGGTGGAAAAATACCACTGAGACACCTTAAATACATGTACCATAGTTTTTTTGTTAAATAAGTTACAGCCGACGAAATAAATTCTTCTATTAATAGCATGGGGGAAAATATCGAATCTGTGTTGGTTTCTGTACAAATAATATTTCTTCGTGTTTTTTTGTGAATACATTGAAGAAACCCCAAACTACCTAAGTCTAGTAACTGTTAATTCTTATTTAATTTGCCATCTGTTAATGCTAGGTCTACAAGTATGCACAGTTAAACAGATAATTTCTACAGCCTTTAAAAAAATACAATAAAAAATCTGTAGTCGTAAGTTTTTAGCATTTCATTTTGACAGATAATATGTGGTAAATGTTTTATGAAAATGACTACTGACATACATTGAGTGTCAGAAAATATACAGATATATACTTACCGACAAATATATTTAATGTCCAGGGTCCAGGGACTGAACATACTTCACATAAAGTTGGATTAGTTTGTGAAGTTACTACAATTTAAGAGAAAAAATGTTAAATATAGGTTTTGAGTGATTTTAATGAAATACCGCATAAAATATAAGCGAGGGTGTTAAGCTATTATGATAAAGCTGTTGGTCCATGGACTGATAAAAACGGGCGGGGCCACAATACCCAAAACCAATCCCAACCTTCCTTTTGTGATGTCGCTTCTCTTCCGGTTTCAGTAAGATCGTACAAATGTAAGCAAATGTAAAAATCTCACTTTAGGCATCTTGATTATTTTCTGTTATTTGAGTTTTCTGAAAAAAAACTTGTAACTGGATAACCAGTTTGTTCCGACGCTTTTTTCCCTTTATTCCAAGTGGTCTAAACAATTCAATTTTGGTGTCTGACCGGGTAAAGTTGTGAAGTCATTTACTGACATACATTTTTTTTTATCATTGTCGAATACATCCGCAAAAGAATGTGAAAGGGAAAGGGGAAATTCAAAAATTAAAAAAAAACACGGCATTTCATTTTTAATTAATACATATTAAGATAACCTTACAATGATAAATAAATGAACAAAAATGAACAAGAATACCACAAAACTACACCACTAGCAGTATGAATCCTTATAAAAACTTGAGGTACTCCGGAAGTGCAAACAAGATCTGCTCCACGCGTGACATCCTTCAAAGTGAAAATGCAATGTCCTGTTTTGTCACAGTCGGTGATTGTCAGTTCGGTTATGCAATCTGGATCAAAGATGGCTTATTTAATCTCTGAACTGGAAACATTGTAACGTTCTGTTTAATCGTTGTGCCAACCCAAAACGTCTGTAGTGACAACATCAACGGTGACTGAATACAGCCTTTATTTATAAGATTTTAACAAAAGTCGTGGTGCAAACTACAGGTACGAAAACATATGCAGACTTCAAATGCCTGTAATGGGGAAGTTTTACAGCTCAAAAATAGGAAATTCATTATTGCAAGGTCGAAATCATTACGTTAACTATTTAAGACGTCCACAAACATCAATATTGAGGTATAAATCCAGGTATGATGCTAATGATAGTGTGTCAGTGGTTTCTTTAATGTCGAGTTCATATGGGTTTATAATTATAATTTTTCATACGAATGTGAAGGTTACACTTAAATTTAGGAACATCATCTATATAATGGAAACTGAATTAAATGTACTTGGCTAGCTTATTGTATTTTTTTCTGAACTAGCCCTTGTGTGAAGCTGGTTTCAGACGAATACAGAAATAAATCAGCTAAAAGTGGCACATGGCATCCATGACTCAGGGTAAAAGAGACATTAATGTAGCGTAGCTCAGCAATTAGCAATGAACCGGTGCTAGGGGCTGTCTTGAACTTGCGATGAGGTATGAGTAAAGCTCATTGTTGAAGGCCTCATGGTGACTTCAAGATTAAGAACAACAATAAAAGCGTTGTTCCATTGCTGTGTTTTACCATGTATTTGTAGAGATTTTGTCTCATTTGCATTTTACTCCATATCCCTTCATTGTTACTATAATTAGATCATAGGTTTCCCTATTGTTTGCTGGATACCTGTCCTCCACATTCTACAAATATGTTATCAATTAAAGATTCCAGAATCTCGATGGCATCTTACTCTTTCTACTTTAAGCTGAAATCCGTGTGATGTTAATAAAATAGCTCCGATCAAAAGCTAGTACCAAATATAAGTGTGTTTCGATATTTTGAAATCAACATCCGATGTACCCAACTTGTTGAGTAAGCTTTGTCACTGTATATCTTTAAGCCATCTTTGACTGCTGTAAGTACTGAAGTCTTCAGCTTAGAAAGGGGATTTATAGCATTAAAAATATAGTCGGATCCAACAATATATCTTTGATTCGTAAATCATTTATCAGAAAAATAAGGTCACACCTCGAAATCCTATTTTTTCACTTTTTGCTTACAATACTGTAACACGGGTTCATGTTTTATTTGTACTCATGCTTAAATGTAATTATTCATTCCGATTTTATTGAAAATATTAAATCAAACAGTTTCTGTGAGGACAAGTTTGATATTTTGTTATTTCCCTTTATACGGAAGTAATAGTCTCTTTATCTTTATATAGTTACATTACCAATACTCCAAAACCATTAGTGAGTCTGTTTGTGTATTTATTTTTAGCCATTCACCACACATAGGGGGAGGGTTTTAATCCAAGAAAACGAGTTTAACCCTACCGCAATTTTTGCGCCTGTCCCAAGTCAGTAATATGTTGGTCATTGGCTTGTCCTTGTCTTCTTATAAAATTTTAGTTTCTTGATATTTGGGTTATTGGATGTGGTTTGTTTCCATTGATTTATTCACTTTTTTACCTTTTTGGGGCCATTTAGGGCTTACTATATGGTGTGAGGTTCTCACTGTGTTGAAGACCATATGGTGACCCCTAAATGTTTTGTTTTGGTCGTTTTAATCTGGATATGGGATGTTGTCTCCTTGACATTTACCCCATTCCTTTCTTTTTCATATATATTGTGCCAAATGAGTATGTTTGTGGAATTTATGCCTGAGAATGTATCATTTAAATTAAAAATAAATTCACAGTAACATCGGTATTTAGTTATGCAACCGTAAATGGTCCGTTAATTATATGTTTGTTGACGATCGGGCATGCATGGGTTAAGTGACATGTATGATTATTTTTAACTTTGTCAAGTGACATGGTTGTGGCATTACTCGGTATCTTGCAATGGATTTTACTCCATACTGGTACCAGGGGTCGTCTTGAACTTTCTTTGGGGTAAGGGAAAGCTCACTGTTGAAGGCCTCATCATAGTAACCTTAAGATGAAGAACAACAAAAGGCTTTGTTCAATTGCTTTGTTTTACTATGTATTTGTACGGACTAAACCCCAATTTACATGCACAAGATTTACACCAGTATGTAAATTTACATGTGTGTAAAACTACACCAGTATGTAAAAGTATTTTTGTTATACATTTACGTGCATTTAATCTGAGGTGAGTATTTAAATTTAAAAAGCTAATTACAAGAAGTGAAAAGAACCAAAAAACATGTAAAAAATCAAAAGTTTTCCATAGATCTTGGAAATTCGTAGAATGATAGGTAAACATATATTAATTGTACTGTATGTTTTTCATTTTTTCAATCGGAGTCCAATCTTCTCTGATGATAAGCCAAAAATGCAAAATCAGACAAAACTGTCAGAAAAGTCTGAATTTTATAGGAATAATAGTTCTGTGTGTGTGCATCAATTTCATGATTCAAATCAAGTTGTACCAACCGTTTCTTCCATTTCATAGACAGAAATAGTATCTTGCACAGTGTACATGTGCAAATATACATTTACACATGCCCCTGACCTCATGCAAATTTATACTCTTTGTTAAGTTTACACACGTATGCAATTGCGTTTACATGCAGTAATTGCACACTAGTACAAATTTGCATACGTATGTAAAAATACTTACATGTGTAAAACTGTGCATGTAAATGGGGCTGCCGTTGGGTGTGGGGTTTCCTCACCGTTCGTTGAAGATCTTATGGTGGCTTTGAGTTGTTATTACTCCCCTTTGGGTCGTTGTCTCTTTGACACATTCCCCGTTTGCCTTCTTTTTCCTATTTTGTCGTATGTGCATTTATCCCATATCCTTTTTTGTAATTCTTTATTCTACATACCAATGTAATATACACAATGAAATTATCATGATTATTGATCGAATGGTTTACAGTACTATTTATGGAAAGAAAGAAAAAAACAAAATTATTTAACCTATAGCCTAGGTATAGCCGCGATATAGCCTAGGTAGCCGCGTGGTCTAGGGCGCTGGACGTAGTGCAGGTGGTGTTGCCAAAGATGTCACAACAGTAATGGTTCGAATCCCGGAGAGGGAACTAGATCTGCACATTGGTAGAGGGATGGAAGGTAGTCACCCACGGGATACGAGAATTTTTCTTTTTCTTGCCCCGATACAGCAATAATTGAGTTCGATCGATTGATGACACTTTTTGGATTGTTTTTTCAACATCTTTTCCTTTATAGCCCCTGTTAAAAAGATGTTGTTTAAGTTCTTTGCTCCTTTGTTTAAATGTTTGCTCTTTTGAGCAGATACGTCGTATTCGAGTTGACAGACCATACAGTACCGCATTTATACAATGTCGTGGGTGACAACTACTAGGGAGCAGATAAGCGTGTGCATCTGTTGGTTTTGAATGCAGGTCAAAATCAATTTGGCCATCGACAAGTGTAGATGTTGTATCAAGGAATGTATTCGTTGTTTCTGAGATGGTTACAGTGAATTTGATGGACGGGTGATAGTTATTAATAAATTCAATGAATTCATCGAGGTTAGATCTTGTATCTGTCCATTTCATTTCAATGTCATCAATAAAGCGCAGCCAGCTATATGGTTTATATGGTGCATCCTGTAACATGCGCTGTTCTAAATCCCCCATGAAAATATTGGCGTATGATGGTGCTACCCTTGTACCCATAGCAGTCCCATTAACTTGAAGAAAATTCTCGTTATCGAAAACGAAGTTGTTACGTGTAAGAACTAAACTCAAAAGCTTGACTAGAGATTCAGTGGAGGGTGATTTTATAGTTCTACTATCCCACACTTTACGACATGCCTCGATTTCTTCATCATGTGGTATGTTGGTGTATAAAGAAGTCACGTCTAAAGTTACCAAAATTGTGTTTGGCGGAAGGTCTACAGAGGGTGTTTTATTAATGTAATCAGTCGTGTCTTTTACAAAAGAAGGTAAGTTCTCGACAAAAGGTTGTAGATGAAAATCTAGAAACTGGGAAATTTTCTCAGTGGGATGCCTAATACAGTTAACTATTGGTCGCCCGGGAATTCCTTCTTTGTGTATTTTTGGGAGGAGATAAAATAAACCAGTCCTGGGATTTTCAGGAAGAAGACCTTCAAAAGTTTCCTGATCTAGTTCTTCGTTTCTGGACATTGATTTGAGTGTTGTTATAATTTCATCGCTGTATTTCTTTGTTGGATCAGTTTTCAGTTTTTTATAAAAAGCGGGTTTTGAGAGCTACCTGTTGGCTTCGGCAATGTAGTCATCGGTGTTCATGACGACTACAGTAGAACTCTTGTCTGCCTTTTTGATAACAATATCCTCTCTCTTTTCTAAATTACGGAGTGCTTGTCTTTCGCATTTCTTGATGTTGGAAATGGGGCGACTTTCTTTAGGTAGTTGGAGTTCTACTTTTTCTTGGTCTGTTTCAATATAAGACTCCAAGGCTCTAGATTTACTGCACTTGGGTGTCCAAGTACTTGTCTTTTTGAATTTGTCGTAAAAATCAGGCTCCGAGTCTGAATCTGAATGCTCAGATATACATGTACTTTCTTCCTCCCGCTTTCTTTCGAAATATTCTTTTAACCGTAAACGTCTGAAAAAAGCATGCATGTCATCTTTGAATTGTTTTACATTTAGATGGCTTGGAGTTGGACAGAAACCTAGCCCTTTTCATAAAACAGATTCTTCGGCCTCAGAGAGAGGATTGGCAGACAAGTTTAAAACCGTAGACTTATTATCATTTTCAATCTGTGGACTTTTCTGAAACCGTCTATTTTTCTTTTTTGAATGTTGTTTTACGGGTTCTTCTAACTCTAATGACGGAAAAATATTTTCGATAATATCTCTTGAAAACTTGCGTTGTTGTTTATTTAGCAATTGTGTTTCATGCTTTTTGACAAAATGGGATAATTTATCCATATAAGTTGAATATTCAGACGGCAAGCAGGAATTCTTGAGGAGATCCTTCTTCCTGGAAATTGAATTTGTGAGATCTTTAATTTGCCTTAAACAATGATCTTTTAAAAGTTGTAAAAATTTTTTGGAGCAAATGTCAAGAGCCGTTTTCCACTGAGATTTAAAAAACTGAGAGGTATGCCCGATGTTGTGGGTCTTTTTAATCTGCAGACCTTTTGGTATGACATTGTTAGCTATGTAAGTTTGATAATTTTGATGGTGGTGTCTTAAGGAAGATAACTTCTTACTCCATGCGTCAACTAAAATGAAGGCCCTCTTCCCCGAACCCCCGCTTGTATCTTTTCGTCGTCCCAAGAACCTGAAAGACATTCTCGTTAGAGCTAAACTACCTTCGGCCGAGATAGGCCAGTTTACAACATGCCATGATAGACGTTGTAAACTGTGTAAATACAGTTCCACGACTGAAACTTTCCAAAGTACAGCTACTGGTGATATTTTCAAAATCTTTGGACAATTATCATGTAAATCGCCCAATGTCATCTATCTGGTTACATGTTCTGTCTGTAAAGAACAATATGTGGGTGAGACAAGAAATGCGCTCAATCTTCGCATAAACTTGCATCGTAACCATATCGAAAACAAAGATCAGAACCAGGCCACTGCAATCCATTTTAATATTCCAAATCACAACTGGCAAAATATGCAAGTCATCGCAATTGATCAAAATAGATCGTGGAATTTAAACCAGAGAAGATCCAAAGAAAGCTTTTGGATTGATCGTTTAAAACCCAGTCTTAACATCAGGGTTATAGATCATTAAATGCATATAATACCAGCGTTAAAAAAATTAAAAAAATATTGCAGTAAATGTAATGTACAAACAACAGCAAATATTTTTTTCACATCACTATAATTGAGGTCACGCCTTCAGTCTCCGAAATGTAGTTTACCTATTTAATTAAGTTTTGTAGTGTAGTTTTTTGTAAATAGTTTATTGTTTTATTATATATTTTGTTGTTTTGGGAAAGACTCGGATGGAATTGAAATATAAACAGTATTTATACTAGTGCTATTCACATTGTTCATACTGAAAGTTTATACAGTCCCTGGACCAGTCAACATTCCCATTTATGCGATCCGTCACGAGTCATCGATCCGTCACCGATCAGTCATGATTCAAAAGGCATCCGTCAGATCATTCATCAGTCAGCATTCATCCGTCAGGAGTCATCGTTCCTAAGCCACAGGTTGTTTNGTGTAGTTTTTTGTAAATAGTTTATTGTTTTATTATATATTTTGTTGTTTTGAGAAAGACTCGGATAGAGTTGAAATATAAACAGTATTTATACTAGTGCTATTCACATTGTTCATACTGAAAGTTTATACATTGTAAATTAACCACATTGTGTGTATCTGTTTAGATCTAGCACAATAGGGATTTTGGGTGTTTTTTGCTTTGTTTTATGTTGTTTTTATATATATATATATATATATATATATATAAAAGTTTCAAATCTTGATCCTTCTTTATGACTGTGATAGGTTTAAGATGGAATGAATAAATGAATAATGTAGAGGAAAAGACAAAAAAACGGATATATATTCATATATACATATGACACACCAAAAAGAAAAAAAACATTTCCCTTCATGATATGTTTGTTGACGATCCCGCATCCATGGGTTCAGTGACATACATGTTGTAGATTTGGCATTGCTAGACGAAATCTAGCAATGAAATTCACTCAAACCCGTGCATGGGAAAGTCTGGAACTTACCATGAGGTAAGGGAAAGTTCATTGTGAATGCCTCATCATGGTTACTTCATGAAGAACAACAAAACCACGTTATTCCATTGCTTTGTGTTTCCATATATTTGTAGAGACCTTGTCTCATGTGAATTTACTCCATAACCCTTCATTGCTAATTTTAGACTGCATTTTGTCTTTTCTGCAGTATGGAATCCGTGAGAAATTCCCCTTGCAAGAGTTGCATTATCTACATACATTCATTTTGGTGTACTTGTTCTAGAGCGGATTTTTTATATGGATGCACTACATTACTCTCAAGGTTTGGTATTTTTTGTTATTTCCAATTGTTATTTTGACCACCTGTTTATTGTGTCTAGTTCTCATGATTTGATATGCAAAGTTGTTTTATGTGGATGTGGCATTGTTCGACATTTAGAAATAAATTCCCCTCAAACCAGTGCTAGGGACCGTCTTAAACTCTTGAGGTATGAGCAAAGCTCATTGTTGAAGGCCTAATAGTGACCTCAGGATGAAGAACGCAAATATAAACATTGTTCCATTGCTTTGTTTTACCATGTATTTGTCGAGAAATTGTCTCTCTTGATTTACCTCCATATCTCTTCATTGCCCTTTAAAGATTTTGATAACAAATTATACACTTGATTTAAAAAGATTTGCAACAATTTGCTTTTATTTTGGTAACGCATTGAGTGCCAGATACATGTATTTAACACTCGACGGGTGAGATCGGGCGATTAAATTTTATGTGCATATGTTTAATATAAATGAGATTGTGACATTTAGTAAATACTATAGTCATGCTAAAGTAGCTTACTTTCAGGTAATCTATAAAATATAGAGATAATATATGGAGTCCTAACAACCATTCTTTTGAGACATTCGAACTTGTTGCCAGGCTTGCTGAAATAAGAAGCTGCTGTAAGTAAAACAAAATAGAACCGATTCAATAAATCTGTCCACACCGTCAGTTTGTAACATGTATAATTTGTCGGCTTCTGTGTTTAAAGCCGCTCTTACACTTCACCATATAGAACAAACGTATGAGGAACGGATGAAAATCATTTTTTTTTACTGTGGTAAGTATTTTTGATCGTTCACGAATTACAGTGAAAACGCACAAAAAACGGAGGTATACAGTAAGTTTACCGTACATGCACAGTCATAGTACCGCATAAACCGAACTCGCACCGAACAAACACCGGAACCTTACAGGAAAAGTACAGAATAAAACGTACTTATAACGGTAACATACCGGACGAGTACCGACTAAAACGAATTGTAAACGAAAACGTACCGTACGAGCACCGAGTAAAAACGAATTGAATAATTACTATGCAAAAACAATATGTATACGATTTTTCAAAAAGGCTATCCCGAGTTCTTATCGTTGTCTCGAGTTCTTATCGTTGTCTACGTTTGTTTTTTTTTTATTGCTTTTCTTGTGCAGTTCCCTAGTAGATTGTTGCATGTGGTTGTAATTTTTGGCCATTTTAAGTGTTTCCTGTTATCTTTGCTATATTCAACCTCTGTCTTTTTATCGCTCAACAACTTATTTTACACATACAGCATATTCATTACGGCATGCTTGACGAATTAAATTAATTTTCCCAAAATGTCATCCACTAGAAAAGCAAGAAAATGGCCTAAGAAAAGAATTGTCGGGTCACAGATAACTTTTTCACTAACGACTCACGGCGAAAATTCCAGTGAAGATACTCAAGACCAAGATCAGATTAAAGTTATACAGTCTTTAGAGTAGCGGATGCTCTTAAACGGCGAGAAAACGGGCATTTTTTTTTTAATTTTAATGTTTTGGATATATTTTAGGAAAATGTTACAATATATATACAAAAAAACAAACACTGCATAAGTCTTGCAATTGAAGAAGAAACTTTAAAAAGGTAGTGTATAGCACCTTCTATTGGATGATAACATAATAAGCAACCGTTGTAAATTCTATTTAAGCAAAATAAAAATGGTAAAACTAGGCCACATTTTAGATGGTAAAAGGGATAGAATATACAAAGTAAAAAATGATTAAAGACTGGCTAAAAACAGAAGAAAGGAACAGAAGGTATGGCTCAAATTATCGGCCTAATGGCCTCCAACTAGAGGGCCATCCGATAATTTTTGTTATTGTTGTATCGTTCTGGCAGGACCATATTTTTTTGTTTTCCGTCCGGTTACCGCATAATTGAAGCCATATAAGGTCGAGAATACGGACATTTCCTTCTGTTCTTAGCTGTTTGTTTTCTTTTTTTTTAATATTTTATAGTTTGTGCTTATTCTTTTGATTGTGGCCTACTTTGACAATTTTTATTATGCATTACATGTTAATTTTGGCCGCTGCACAACATATATTTTTATAAGTTCATTTTATTCGGTGCCCTTTCGGTTGGTTTCCGCTGTACATTTGTGTAAGTCCGAAACTCGAACGGTTTATCCGTTATCTCTACGGTAAAAGTCCGTTTAACCAATTTAATCTACCGTACATGAACGGGTGCAGCACGGACAAGTACCGAATGAATAACGTATATAAAACGCATGACAACCGAACAAAAGGAAAACCTACCGTACATTCACCGGACATTTTGTGCGGTATATGTCCGTTCCAAGTTTTGAACATGTCCAAAATTTTTCAACGTACAAAATGGACGTCACCGTACATTGTACTTGTACCGTATTCACCGGATAAAGAGCAGACGACAAACTTATATGAACGGAGACAAACGAATATTTTTTGTTATTCGGGAATCTTCACAGGGGATACGGGTTCATATTCCCTGTCCGTGTTTTATATCCCCTGAGCCGTTAGGCGAAGGGGATATAGAGCACAGACAGGCAATATGAACCCGTATCCCCTGTGAAGCCCGAATAACTTTTATATTCTGCTAGAAGTGCTATATTTTTTCTTTTTACAGCGTTTAAAAATTGTGATTTTGCTACCACGGGGATACGGTCTCATATCCCCTGTCAAGGTAACCAATCAAATTGCAGGATTTACCTGGATATTTCACTTCAGCAGAATATAATTTATTTTTAAACGTTCGGGGTTCGTTCGTCAAGTGTAAGAGGAAAAACACGACGTCATCAAATGTGTAGATAACAGATAACGGTGTACAATCAATCGAGCAGTCACACGATCTCTGTCAGAGGATCATTGTTTGAGCATGCGTGTATGCATTTTTTTAATACACCCTTAGTTTTTGTTTAGACATCCTGAACTGATAAAAGAAAGGAAGTACATCCTTCTTTAAGTTATGCATGGTTGTAAATGGAAATCCATATCATATATACTACGGTATGGTTACTTTATTTAACGTGAAATTTACCGCTGAACTATGAACGATCCTTCACCAACAAAACATTCTATGGTCGTTCCATCACCTCCTGTTAGAAATGAGGAATTACTGCATGAAAATGTACTGACACCTCCAGCAAATGGTCCTACTATAGCCTTCCACCTTCCTGTTATTTGTCGTGGACACGGGAAGTGACAACGTGCTTCCACTGTAAAAAAGAAAATGTTATTGGATACATTGCAAGAATCAGATTCTAATTACGAAGTTGTCGCGTAGGGTCAGAAAAGTCCAATTAAATTGTACTCGTTTTGTCGTGTAGGGTTAGAAAAGCCCAATTAAAATTTACTCGTTTTTTTTCATATAATCGCAGTCAACCACTACTATTTAAACGTAAAAAACAACATACAAGCATACTAAACGTGACAATCACTGTTTCATTTATTCATACAGATAACTAAATACCGAAGGTGCTGTGAATTTATTTTCTGCATATGCGCATTTCGACAACTTATGTCTCTTCAGTGCAGATAAGATCTAAACGTTTGGAAGACCATAAATCAAAGATGTTAAAAACAGAGAACAAATACCCAATAATACAGTTGTTTTCATTTTTTAAAAAAATGCTGTCATACCAAATCACACCCTGGAGGAACTAGAGTTAATGAGAACTGAACCATTAGTCCAAATAAGTGATACACTAAAAACAATGACAACAGCAAAAAAAGTAAAATAAAACGCATAGAAAAAAATGACATGACATCACTAAAGTGCGGCACAGTAAAGAAAAATCGGTAAACAAAACAGATGAAAGTGACGGACCCCAACACAATGGACGAGATCAAGTGCACCTGTACAGTAAACAAAACATGTTGCAGCAATAAAATTAAATCCAGATTATATAGTCCCTTTTCAAGGCACATTTGGTTAATGCATCATCCAAATATATCCAAATCGCTGATAAGAACATATCAAATAAGTACATTTTTGACAATAATAATGCCAAACTTAAATTTATTGTAAGACCAATAGCTTGGCCATAAAAATATAGCAATGAATCATGCAATTCATGTCAGATAGTGTGGGGAATAATTTCCTTGTTTCTCAGGACTATTAAATTTCAAAGCCTGATATCTTCAACATTCATACGTTTTGGTACAAAAATGTTGAAAGCGTCACATTTCAGATGTCATGGTTCTAAGATATGTTTATACAAAATATTGAAAATAAAAGCTTAAAGCATCATAACAAAAATAAAATTCATTGCTTAATCAGCATTTATATCTTTTTATAGTGATAACATGTGAGGTCATTTTTTAGGAGGACAGGGAGCTTCACATGTTAAAATAGACAGGGAGCTTCACATGTTAAAATAGACAGGGAGCTTCACATGTTAAAATACGATTTTAAGTAGTTCATTATGTGCCACTTCCATTATTTCCTTTTCCACATTTTGCAATTTTAATAAAATGTAGTTGTTGTTATCAAAAACTTACCTTTCATAAAGACAGCTACAAGGGAAAGTAAAATGAATTTTAACATATCTGATTGTTTGCCACTACTTCATACAAATACTGATAGAAACCTATATCTTTTTATGTCGAAACTATAATCCTCTTATACGTTTGCTTTGTTGTTGTCATTTTACGCCCATTAGACAGTCTGCTCACTAAAACATAACAAAATAACATACTTAGTTTATAAATTTATGCTGTTTTCCTTTGAAAAGAGTAGACATGATCTTCTTATACCAAATCGAATATAGCATACGCATTTCATTTTGCATGTGTCAAGATGGTGCACTTAAATAAGTCAGGAAAAGGACAAATAAACTGAAATGTCGGAGCCAATATAATATAAAACGTTAACTACATGTATACTGACAAGAACAAAGAAACAGAAGCAAATGATAATTGACAAACTACTGTTAAATACATGACAAGAGGACTATCACACATCTAATACAATTGCAAGACTTGAAACCTCTTCCTGAATATATATCATCATTTAGATATTGAGTAATAGGAATTGAATAGCTCTGTCCTTAGTGATTTCGATTTAGAAACTATTGGTAATTTATTCTCTCTCAGCTTTGGCACATACATTGTATTTCGGTCATGGATTTCTAAAATGTTTTGAATTGGTCTACACTGAAGAGACATAAAGCCATACGAAATGGTCATATGCATAAACTAAATTTGAAGTTAACTTCAAGTTGACACCTGATGTCACTCTCAGTTTTACTAGAGTTTACACTGTGATCGCCTTCGTTTTGAATGTTGTAATTTCTGTTTCTGTGCTTTGTACCTGTCTAACGTCGTTGTTTTTGTGTCTAACGTCATTGTTTTCTGTGTTCTCGTTTTGGCCGTGTATTTGGACTTCGATTTTTGTAAATTTCACTCCTTTGTTCCTTCGGTATTCTACTGCCGTTGTTTCGGTACTTTGTTACATGTATTAATTCAAGATTCAAGATTTTATTTTTATAAAGCTCATCTTTGATAATAATGATAATAATTATCTAAATATATTATAAATTTCTTTGTCAGCGTTGCAAAATATCCCCGTCGTGGACCTCAAAATTTAACACAGAGAAGATCAGAGAAGCCTATGTACATATTTCGTCGTTCATAGAGATCGACAAGTGTTGCAAGAAAAAATATTTTTTCTCAATTTACATGCAGTTTTCTTCAAATTATCGAGCTACCATTTAGCATTTTTATGGCTTGATGGAAGTTATATTTACAGAAATGTCGACAAACAAGAATTTCCATTTTGTCAAATCGCCAATTACAAATATAAGTCACGTGGTCATCATTTCATAACACCTCTGGGTTGGCGTGTGAAGAAAATGCACGTTATAAATCAGGTATATTACTGTTTGTTGGAAAATAGTCTAGCCCTCACTCTGTGCTCATCAAATTTTCCTGCAAAGTGTATGTGTGAAAAAAGATAATCTCCTTAAGTTAACGGGCCCAAATTCCTGTACCGGTTGAAAATCCCATCCCCCCTGAACAGAAAATGACCTGTGCCTAATACACTGTTAGGGAAAACTGATCGTGAGTTGGACACTTTTATTTTAACAGACTGCCACGGTTTCGCGAACAGGGGGCCGTGATTTTTAGAGAAAAAAAATGACCCCGATTCTTGCTACCGTCAAATTTGTTGGAAAAATAGTCTAGCCCTCACTCTGTGCTCAGCAAATTTTCCTGGAAAGTGAATCTGAGAAAAAAGATAATCTCCCAACGTTAGCTGGCCAAAATTCCTTCCTGTATCCGTTGAAAATCCCAGCCCCCCCCCCCCCCTTGAAAATCAAATGATCTTAGCCCAATACACTGATAGGGTAAACTATTCGTGAGTCGGACACTTTTATTGCCATTGAAAGAACACAACTTCTAACCAATCAAAATGAGTCCTATAGTTAAGTACGGACCCTGATTGGTCATTTTCTGTCCTTTGTGGCCCCGAATAATTCGCTTTACCCGATTTGTTTTGAGAACAGGGGGCTTTGCTACCATCATGTTTGTTGGAAAACTAGTCTAGCCCTCACTCTGTGCTCAGCAAATTTTCCTGGAAAGTGTATTTGGGAAAAAAGATAATCTTCTTAGTTAGTACGTTAGCGGGCCAAAATTTTTGTATCGGTTGAAAATCCCAGCCCTCCCCTGAAAATCAAATGACATCCAATACACTGATAGGATAAACTGATTGTGAGTCGGACACTTTTACTTTTAATCAACTGCCCTTCAAGGAACACAATTTCTAACCAATCAAAATGAGTCCTACAGTAAAGTACGAACCCTGGTTGGTAATTTCCTGTCTTTTGTGGCCCCGAACAATTCGTTTTTTTCGTTTTACCCGATTTGTTTCGAGAATAGGAGGCTTTGCTACCATCACGTTTGTTGGAAAAATAGTCTAGCCCTCACTCTGTGCTCAGCACATTTTCCTGGAAAGTGTATTTGAGAAAAAAGATAATCTCCTAACGTTGGCGGGCCAAAATTCCTGTATCAGTTGAAAATCCCAGCCCCACCCCTGAAAATCAAATGACCTTTGCCTAATACACTGATAGGGTAAACTATTCGTGAGTCGGACACTTTTATTTTTAACCAACTGCCATTCAAAGAACACAATTTCTAACCAATCAAAATGAGTCCTATAGTAAAGTACAGACCCTGATTGGTCATTTTCTGTCTTTTGTGGCCCCGAAAAATTCGTTTTACCCGATTTGTTTCGAGAACAGGGGGCTGTGATTTTTAGAGAAAAAAATGACCCAGATTTTTGCTACCATCACGTTTGTTGGAAAAATAGTCTAGCCCTCACTCTGTGCTCAGCAAATTTTCCTGGAAAGTGTATTTGGGAAAAAA
>MJUU01066443.1:61146-133993 GCA_002080025.1 Modiolus philippinarum | reverse complement strand
CCAGAAAATCAAATGACCTGTGCCCAATACACTGATAGGGTAAACTGATTGTGAGTCGGACACTTTTATTTTTTACCAACTGCCCTTCGAAGAACACAATTTCTAACCAATTAAAATGAGTCCTACAGTAAAGTACAAACTCTGATTGGTAATTTCCTGTCTTTTGAGGCCCCGAATAATTCGTTTTATCCATTTAATGTACGAAACTGTAAAATTTCCAAACTTGACATCGAGTCGGACAAAAATGATCGTAGCCCTGACACCTTACTTTTGGAGCCATTTTTTCGTGTTTTATCAATTTTTTACCTTAATAAAAGTAACAAAGTATTGTTGATTATATATTTTAGTGCTTAAATTTGCTTTGTTTTGCTGTAAACAATATTACCTTTTATTATTTTTGAAGTGATTTCTAAGGGTACCTAAAGTGATCACTTTGTCCGACTCAATATCAATGCGAAAAATTACAAAAACTTTTACCACATGTTCAACGAGCTATAGAAAAAACAGCTGTCTTTGCAGACGGGTAACAGTTTGGGACCGACCATTTAACCTGAAAGGGGGATCTATGTAAAATTTTCTGAATCCGATTTTGTGTGAAAAAAATATTTTGGCTGCAAAATTGATGAAGGAGAGTTTCTGCCTAAAAAAATAATGCTAATTTTGAAAAAAAAATTGTTGATACATGAGTAAAAAAATACCCCCCCCCCTTTTCATGTTAAATGGTCGGTCCCTTATACTGTCCTCAACAGAATGTGTCAGAGATTATGGCGATACCAATCACATTGTTGTTAAGACAAATGTTCACATAAAACAGAGAAATGCTCTAAAATATCGCTTTCACAATTTTTGTCCGACTCATGATCATGTCAGACTTAGTATCAGTTTACCCTACTGTATTGTCTCACTTTTAAAAATGCAGAGATATTACATCCATTCAGTCATTCATTTAGGAATAAAGAATGGGCGTGGTTTGGGACAACTGAGTAAGACAACTGATCCTCCATGATATCAGATTGTTGATAGCTTTGTTTGAAATTAAAGGTAGGCTCAGGAAGTTGTACCAAAAACAAGTCTGATCCATTCATCTGGCAAACAGTGAAGTGATAATTCAACTCGATCGTTTTTCCCTGCGCCTACCTTGGCCTGCATAGCACATTCACAAAAAATATATCCGGTTGACCTGGAGTTATCAATGAATCCTCCCAAAGTTTAACCAGAAATATCCTTTTTATCCCTTTACTAGAAATTAATCATAATTAGATGAATAATCTTTCTGTTTTCAATTGTGTTAACAAATTGTCGAAGCCAATATACAAACATTCACAAACGAGATGCTGCACTACAGAATCTAGGTTGCTGATTGCTTCAGACATTGTGACATCCTAAAAATGCCAAGGAACTGGAAGACAAAGTAAACAATTTGGACTGTTCTGCAATGAAAAACTTAATTTATTTTGATTTTCTTACATGGTTCGATTTCCAAAATTTCAAATGTAAGAACATTAACCATAAAAAATATTGTGTAATCATAAAATAACTACGAAAAAATTTATCATTTTATAAAAATAGGATGAATCACATTTCCTGTTGATCCTTGGGAGAATTTGACACAAAACCTAATAAACTATTATTATTGCAGTTGGAGTAAACAGATATGTTATGTTCATTTACTCCATATCCTTTCGTAAAATATTGTACAGAAATAGGAAATTAAAGACAATAAAAAGTTATCTTTGAAAGCTGGAATATGGTAAAATATGATCCTGCTTGCCAGCATATGAATTTGGGACGCTTTTACTTAATCCAAGCATTTTTATACGCCTGTCTTTCTGATGTCTGTCCGTCTTTACGCGTCTTAATCGCACTGGAGATCGCTTTGACCATTTTTCTTTTAACTTTGCAGGAAGAATGTTCTCTTTCCTTTTTCTTTGGTGCAGATTTTCCATTCCAGAGTTTTGGGACCTGGAATATCCCCAAATTCATGAAATGGCACTTTCTGTCCACACATTGTACTTTAACATGAGAACCCTTTGATCATTTTTCGTGATACTTTGTAGGATTGTTAAGTACATATACCATAGAAGACAACTCTCATGTTTTTTTTTCCATTCCAGAGTTATATGGAACTTGGAATCTTTAGATCACGAAAATCTGTAAAATTTAAGTCTTTATTATTCAATATCATAATTTTACAAAAAATTATCTTTCTTCTTGAAGGTACAGTACACACTGTCACACAGAGTGTTTCGGTTACAAAGCACTCAGGTCTGACATTTCACACAGCATTAACTTCCTGTTGTTAATTATATAGAAATATAAAACTAGCAAATCATAAATGTCAGTGTAAACACCAGTATTTCACCATGCAATTGTCAGTGTTTTCACTCACCTGAAAAAAAAATTATTACAATTTTGGCCAATTTGGGTGTATTATTTTAATTTGACAGCATTTCAGTGATTTAACACAAATTAAATTTATAGAAAATATAAAATACATGTATAATTTGCCCACCCACTCCAAATTTTTTAATGGATGTAAATCTAGGAATTATTTTACTATGGCCTTAGAGACTGTATTTTATATACCCCTTCCCTGGAAAACTTCAAATGTACCAATGGTAGCAAAAATATGAAAAAAATGCCCCCGTTTGTCAGAATCTCCCCATCACCCAATATATAGCGAGTGACCCCCTTGGCGTACTCATTTTCTGTGTTTTGAATGGATCTTGATGGGGTTTAAGCAGTGCGGAGTTTGCCTCTTATGTAAAGTCAACTGGAAACAGGGTTGTTACAAAAATGTGAGTTTAAAAATTGGGAAAAGGGTGTTGTGCGTGAAGCAGGAAAAGCTGAAAAAAATTATGAGAACTTGGAAAAGGGAGATTGTTCAAGAGTCTTTGTAAATATTCAATTGCACTTTTTAGATTTTCCTACGTCTTATTTCCTGCTTATTTTTAAAGCCGATCAAACTTCCTGCATATAACCTGCTATAATAGCGAGTGTAACAGAGGGCAATTAGACCTTTTCCGGGAGTTTTTAAGCTTGGGAAATCAGGATTTGTATAATTTAAGCCATGGATGTTGGGAAATAAATGCACGGGATCAATATTTCATTCTTTTTTCAGTTCCTTTGTACTTTTGTAGTTCAGGATTTTACATGTAGTAAAAATACATGTAAACTTATGATTCCCCCCAGATCCCCCTCATACGAGATCATATTTTCTTCCATATACATATTATACATGACAATTTGTCAGCTTCCATATATAAATGATTTATTTATCTGTTACCATTTGTCTATATTCTCACCCTTATGTGCAGTTGCTCAGTACATTAGCAGATTCGGACATGTTGCACCCCCATCAGACCCCCACCCCCTTTTATTGAAAAGTGGAATTTTCCTAGCAGGGGCGTCCTCCTTAGTCTAATTAACATCAAGGATTAGACCCCTCCCCTTTTTGTCTTGCCTGGGACAAAAAGTCTCGAAAGCGAGACTTGGGGATAGCGTTTCTGACAGGGGCAGTTTTATTGTGAATTAAAAAGCTTATGTTGTACGTCTATAGTATTTGATGTGCAGTTGCATCAGTATGGGTACAACTTGAATCCCTACTTAGGTCATGGCCCTGGCCTCTTAGTCAAGCATGAATGATCACCTTAGGTTTTTAGTAAGCAGTTTGTACAGCCTGTACCAGTAGTCCAATCCAATTGATATTTAACATACAGTTGCATCTTAAGGAGTATGTACCCATTCCATGCCCAGATAATGGTCTTGACCCATTAGTCACGCATGAAATATCACCTTATAAAGTTTTTAGGAAGCAGTTTGTACAGCCTGTACCAGAATTAGGAGTAAGTACCAATTCCATGCCCAGCTGGTGGCCCTGGCCCCTTAGTCATGCATTAGTGATCCTATCATATTTATTTCTAAGGCTGCTACAGTAGATCAATTTGCAAATTTAAGCGTTGCAAGGGGCCTGTGTCCACAGTTTATCGGGTAAATTGTTAATATTGTGCCTCCACTTGCGCCTCCGATGTACCCTACCAGACTTAATTAATAGATCAAATTGATAATCGATCACATATCGATAAAAATCGAACAGTAATCGATTGAATAGATCGTCTAATCGAACATTTATCAATCAAACTCTTTGAGGACTTTCACTGATTATTTTGATCGATAAGTGATCACTGAAATTTGTGATCAATAAGTGATCACTGAAATTTGTGATCGATAAGTGATCACTGAAATTAGTGATCGATAAGTGATCACTGAAATTTTCCTTTAACTTGAGATAATGTTTAGGACCATCTGAGTAACAGTTATGTACATGTAAATTGATTAGTCAAGATATAATAAAACAATTTAGATGGCTGATGTTAATTTTGTGTTATTGCACAACTTAGCATTAATCAATCAGAAATTGATCACACATTTCTAATCAAAATTATTGGTCAACCTGTTCAGAGAGTTTGATAGATAAATGTTTGATTAGTCGAACCAATCAATCGATTACCATTCAATTTTTATTGAAGAGTGATCCACAAGTTAAGTCTGGATCTTACAGGGGAAAAGAAGGTTCATCTCCGAGAAAACTAAGCCACTTACATGTATTGGGAACAAACCAAACTTCTTAGGTTATTGAATGACACAGACAGACATACATTTTGTCTACATTTAACCAGTTTAAATCAATTCTTATTCAATTTTTGGACCCATGATTGTTGATGATTATTGTGTACAGCAGATGTAGGATTTTAATATCAAACCATTCAACACTCATTGAGTTACCATTTATAATTCCTTGCACATTCCCAATTACTTTTTCAGATCATTTAATTGATCAGATACATGTACATATATATATATGTACGTAAAAACAATTCATATGCACTGCCTACTGACGAGTCCCATTTGAGTATTTTCAATTTTCATTAAGGGGACGAAACTCACAAGGCCAAACCGACACAAAAAGGGTAAATGTTGACACAGATTAATTCATATTTTCAATTAATATTAATGTATTATGATGCAGTTTTTCTTTTTGTCAATCTCAGATTCAGTCAATATGTTATATGAGATAAGTACTACAGCTATACAAAACGTATACATGTAAATTTAAAAGTACATGTATATGTATATAAACATGATAAATAACATTTAAAGTGACTACTACACTGCATTAAATTGTTATTTTGAGTTTGGCGTTACATTTGTAAGACACTCTGAAGTCAACATGGCCTTGGGAGTCTAGGTATAGACCAAACACCAATGAACCTCAATTAGCAATCAAACCCAACATGCCCAAGTTTTTATATGTTAAATATCTGACTGTTATTGATGTTAAACTGCACTTCGGTAAGAAGTGCAATTATTTTAAACAAATTATCTGTACATATGCTGTTAATTACGGAAGCGTATAGTGGACTCGCCTTGTCTTATAAGAACACCTTATAACGCACTAATTTTATTTAAATAAAATCACCTTATCTCCTTATAAGGTGATAAATCGTGTTAAATAAAACAACCTTGTCTTCTTATAAGGCAACAAATCGTGTTATTTATGACAAGTTTTTGCTATATTAAGACATTTCTCGTATTAATTCAAAACATTTTATTTTTAATTAAAATAACATTGTATTAACTTACTGCATGAAAACAAATAGAAGAGGTTAGGATGTATTAAGTTAAAACATGTTGTGATATACAAGACAACAACATTTTTTATTTAATGTCTTGTCTTGCTTTCTAAAACGATAAGCGTTCTTAGTTAACTGGTTTTATTTAGGTGATAACACAAAAAATTGCAAATATTTTGTCTAAGAAGACAATTAAATGTCTTATTTAAAACAAATTGTAGCCTTAACATCATCCATTTTGAATGTTACTCAATGGCTTCGTAGTTCTTTATTAGCGAATGAATATATATAGTGATCATTGGGTCCGTTCGTCTGTCCGTTCTTTTTTCCGTCCGCTCTAGTATTACACACTTTGAGGTGATAACTCCTCCTAGAGCACTTGCTAAAATTCAATGAAACTTTCACAGAATGTTCAGTGTATATTGCCATTGTGCACAAGTTACATGTATCTATTTTTTTTACTTCAATTTTTTGTTGTTGATTTTTTTACTGCCGCCATAAGGGTACACACTTTGTGGCGATAACACCTAGACCATCTAGTGAAATTCTATGTAACTTTCACAGAATGTTCAGTTTATATTGCCATTGTCACCAGCTATTTAAAAATTTGATTTGACTTGATTTTTTATTTTGGTTGATTTTGTTTTGCTTTTTGAATCAAATGGGGGAGCGGGGGTATGTATTGTTCACATTTTTTCTAGTTTATTTATTTATCTGCTCCAGTTGTTTTTGCTCAAAATTTAGAACAGCAACAATATTACTTCATGCACATCTCCAGGTTGTATACTACAACTGTGTAACATTTCATCAAAATCTAACGAATCGTTGAGGACATGCGCTGGCAAGGGACAGATGGACAGGGTGATTCCTATACATCCTCAGACTTTGTTTTGGGTATTTTAATATGAATCAATGCTGTACATCTGTGACTGTGTATGTTTAATAATGACATTCAAGGGAGTTTAATTTTTTCTGGTATACTTTTACAGACAGTATTTGCGAATGATATTTTACGAGTTTTTCGAGTTGATCAAATAAACAAGGTTACTATCTACATTATTCACAAAACTGAACAATTAGAGCGATTATGTCGCCCTGTTGTGCCTCAAGTCGCCCAAAGTTGTTCCAAAAGAGACTTTAATATTTTAATAAATATTTGTAGGTAGACATTGCCCGGTTTTACTTTTATCTCATTGACCGCTCCCAACATGTGTTGCTTCAATGACATATTTAAGCTGCGATCGATGTCGCTCAACATTTTTGTCAAGAATACCGCTAAAGGGGCCTTCTTGATCTCGCTTGAGAGGGTGAATATTGTTTACCTCTTGTTGAAGACCCTCATTAGACATCGAGATGTAGACAGGAGTAAAAGCCACGTCCTTGTTAAACTGGAGTTTTCTATGTATCGTGTGTATTTATCTCGAAGCCATGAAATGGCTGGAGAGATATTAATATGGCAAGAAAATATCACGTACCCTTCAAGCCTATTAACAGCTCTAAAAGATGATCTTCGTGCTTCCGATAAAATATAGTGCGCTAGTTTCTTTCAAAATCGTATACATTTAGTATTTAAGTTATATTACTTCTTTTTCTTGAGTTGAATACAGTGTTGTTTTAGTAAATTGAAAACAATATGCATGTTTATCAAATTACTCGTTTTTTTTTATATTGCGTCTCGGATCAACGAACTTGTCGCGCAGTAATTTGCGAGATGAAAATAACATTGTTTACCTGTGACAGTGTATATATTTATAGCAATGAAATCAACATGCGAAATCACACTATCCGATTATTTTCACGTATTACGGAATAACTTAATACACGCAGACGTATGTAGCAGTTCTTTGGATGACTACGAAGTTTTACCACATGTAGATTTTCAGGGCTTCGAGATTCAGCTTCATCGGAGCTTTGATTTTGTCACATGTGTATTCACTCTATATCCTTTCATAATTTTTCTATTTAAGTTTTGATTTGTAAAAGTCACTCTGCATTATGGCATTTCTATCAATTTCTATTTCCAGTTATAGGAAGTTAATTAATAAGATTTCTGAAGATTGTTCCTGCTCATCGCAGAGCCGAAATCCTATATATATAAATTCATGATTGTAAATACAAGTCAAACTTATCTCTTAGTATCTATTCATTGTTAAATTCAATTGAAAATACCAAAAATATTTACGGCCCAACTTTGAAATTGAAACGAGAAGTGAGCTAACAAAAACGACTGGAGCAGATAAATAAACTAGAAAAACTGTGAACAAAACATACCCCCGCTCCCCCCATTTGATTCAAAAAGTAAAACAAAATCAACCAAAATAAAAAAAATCAAGTCAAATCAAATTTTTAAATAGCAATGGCAATGTAAACTGAACAACCTGTGAAAGTTACATAGAATTTCACTAGATGGTCTAGGAAGAGTGTTATCGCCACAAAGTGTGTATCCTTATGGCGGCAGTAAAAAATCAACGACAAAAAATTAAAGTAAAAAATAGATACATGTAGCTTGTGGACAATGACAATATGCACTGAACATAAGTGCTCTAGGAGGAGTTATCACCTCAAAGTGTGTAATAATATAGAGCGGACGGAAAAAAGAACGGACAGACGAACGGACCCCATGATCACTATATATCATTCGCTAATAAAGGGCTACGAAGCCATTGAGTAACATTCAAAATGGATGATGTTAAGGCTACAATTTGTTTTAAATGAGACATTTAATTGTCTTCTTAGACAAAATATTTGAAATTTTTTGTGTTATCACCTAAATAAAACGAGTTAATTAAGAACGCTAATCGTTACAGAAAGCAAGACAAGACATTAAATAAAAAATGTTGTTGCCTTGTATATCACAACATGTTTGAACCTAATACATCCTAAACTCTTCTATTTGCTTTCACGCAGTAAGTTAATACAATGCTATATTAATTAGAAATAAAACGTTTTGAATTAATACGAGAAATGTCTTAATATAGCAAACACTTGTCATAAATAACACGATTTGTTGCCTTATAAGAAGACAAGGTTGTTTTATTTAACACGATTTATCACCCAATAAGGAGATAAGGTGATTTTATTTAAGAAAATTAGTGCGTTATAAGGTGTTCTTATAAGACAAGGCGAGTCCACTATACGCTTCCGTAGTTAATGCTTTAATACTGTCCAGAGTTTTCAATTTTTATACCCCCACTCCCAACATGCCCAAGGAGGAGGTATACTGTTTTACCTCTTTCCGTCCGTCCGACTGTCCTTCCGTCATACATTATTTTTGTTGCATTATTTCTCTGCACATACCAATCACAGCCACTTGATATTTGGTGTGGTGCTTTCTCATTTTCTCAGTAACTATAATTGTTAGGTCAATGCTATTTGGTATATAAGTTGGTCTTGAGTAGTATATGACAGTCTGCTATTCAGCTTAAAGCCTTTTGTCTGTGACCTCAATTTCATGGTCTAATGAACATGTAAAGTGTTTGTGGTTAGTTTAGATTCTCAGTAACTACAAGTGGTAGGATAATGATATATTGTATGTAGGTTGGTCTAAGGTAGTACATGGCAGTCTGTCATATGGCTTTCATCCTTGACCTCAATTCAGGTCTATTGAGCATGTTCAGTTTTTGTGATTAGGTCATTTTCTCAGTAACCATAAGTGTTAGGTCAATGATATTTGGTATATAGGTTGATCTTGATGAGTATTACGTGACAGACTGTTATATGGCTTTTGTCTTTGACCTTAATTTCACGGTTCAATGAACATGTTAAGTTTTTGTGCTTAGTTTAGTTTTTCAGTAACTAAAAGTGGTAGATCAACGATACATGGTATGTAGGCTGGTCTTGGGTAGTACATGACAGTCTGACATGAGGCATTTAACCTTGACCTCAATTTCATGGTCCAGTGAGCATGTTAAGTTTTTTGGATTTGGTCATTTTCTCAGTAACTATAAGTGGTGAGTCAGTGATGTTTGAAATATAGGTTGGTCTTTGGTGTTACGTGACGGTCTGCTATATGGCTATTGTCCGTGTCCTCATTTTCATAGTCCAGTGGTATTGTTAAGTTTCCCAGTCTCTATTAATGTAAGGTCAATAATATTTGGTATGTGGGTTTGTCTTAAATGGAAAACGACAGTCTGCTATTTAGCTTGTTTTTCAGTATCTATCAGTGTTAGGTCACTGATATTTGGTATTTTGGTTTTAGGTGATACATGACAGTGTGCTTTGTTGCTTTTGTCAGTTATCCTAATTTCACAGTCTAGGGAATATGTTTAGTTTTCTGATTTAGTCAGTTTGAGATTTCACATCAATTTTGTGACCATGTAGGGACGGACAAGACATCAATTTGGGTCCACACTTGTAATAATAATAAAATAATAATAATATCTAGATTTACAATTGCAGACAATAGCAGATGTCGCCCCTGACGGACAATTTGATTATTCCTGCTTGTTTGTAGCCTGAAAATCTACATAGATTTTTGTTGAAACCGAACAAATTTCAACTTTTGACGTATTTCAGTGACCATTTAGGAGATTGCGGCCATTTTGAAACAAATTTCCTTGCGTACACCCCTCCAGATGGTGATCAAACTTTGTACCAAATATGATTGAATTCTATCAAATGAACAAATACAGAGATAACCAGTAAATGTACATGATTACACAATCCCTATAAAAGCATGACTGATGAAATTTCAATTTTCTTTGAGATTGGACGAATTTCTAATTTTTCGTATTTTGGTAGCCATCTTGAAAATTGCGACCATTTTGAAAAAAAACTTCTCCAGATAGTGATCCCATTTTGTACGAAATAGAAAATTTTGGGTGATGCTAAAACGTGTAACGGAACGAAACGAAACGAAACGGAATGGTTTCGTTTCTTCTTTTAGTAATTATCCATTATATATTACTATTTCAAGAAACGAAACCGTTTCGTTTCGTTTCGTTCCGTTTCGTTTCTGTATTTTAGGTTTCGTTTCTTAGTTTAGTAATATATTTTTATAGAAAAGGTACTAGTATTTATGAATAATATCACAGAAAAATCTCGTAAAGGATTTTTGAAATATATAGAAAAGCTAGCACCATTGCAGTAATGTCAGAACCTGGACAACGATTTATTACTAAATTGTTATATCAATGTTAGAATATTTCTAGGTTGCATGCACACGTTCCAATATGAATATGGGCTGTTATATGATGCATACATTTGTAACAAAAAATTACATGCAAATGATGCCCAATCTGGTATTCAATTGAATATCTTTAGATGCTGTAATCGGATCTTTATGTAATTATTCTAAAGAAAAATGTGTGAGAGTTTTTTGAATGTATGGTAAAATAATAAGTTTGATATTTTGCACACAAATACGTTGTTATAGTAAGCTAAAACTCTTTTGAAAGTTAACAATATACTCAAATTGATGACTTTAAAATCATACAGTCACTCTGCCAATGGAAAAACCAGTGCATACCTTGTAAGAATAGAAACGGACATGTATATAGTAAAAAATCGCCCTGATAGATCTGAGCGCATTTGTCCAATTTGTTCAATGGGAAAATTTAAAATGAACCAATTATTATATAGTGCAGCCAGAAATATATTTTTTTGAAAGAATAAAGAAAACTGTAAAAATTATTGGGAATATGAATTTTATTTCTTTTAAATATATTTAGTTATTTAAAAATGAAAGGCTGGTGCATTTATTAACAACTGTCTTAATTTGAGAAGGTTTAGTCCTATCAAAGTGGATAAATTTTAGTCATATTTTTATGCATTTTCAAAAATAGGTTGGCTCTGATCCTGCAGTAACATGACTTATATATGATATGTTTTTTTTCGTTTTTTAAATCATTTCAATCATTGCTTAATTGTCTGATTCTTTATTGCCTGTTTAAAGTAAATATGACAACTAAATAAAATATTCTTATTTTTATTATGCAGTGTGCATACAAAAGGGTCTCATAGTGGATCCCTTTCCCTAAACATTGAAAAGTTGTTTTCAGCTTTCCCGTATTATTGGCGGGAAAATATGGCAAGCACTTTTAAAGAAACTGCCTTTCTCGATTCAACGGTATTTTTTCTGTGGGAACCGCATCACGTCCGACCTGTACCCCCTTTCAAGTGTATCATTTTTCAACAATCTATAGCATGACGTCTAAAGCAAAAATTCAATCCCGCGAAATTCTTATACCCCAATGAGAACAACTACAATAAAAAATATTCTTTGACATCTCATTAATCAGCTTCACTGACAATGGGAAACGATCTAAAACACCAGTTTTAACTCTGCTTCTGAAATCAAGATAGATCAATGGCAGGGCTTGAAAATCGACATTTTTCAGTTATAGTTTAATATTATTTCATTGAAACATATTTAAGAGGGTTGGACAAAAGTTGTTCAAACTTATATACAAGTGTTCTCTCCTTATAAATTAACAACATACAAAATGTAACAGCAAAACACAAACAAAAATATTTACACTTAAATACAACAAGGTATGTGAACTTATATTTAATTTTAACAGCAAACGAAAAGATATACAAAACAGGAAAATGACGTACATGTTGATTAGAGCTAAGAATCCTCTAGACTTATCAATAAATTTTTGATTTAAAAAAAAAATCAATGAATTTTGATGATCACTTACATGTTCAAATTAATTGCAGTTAGAGTGAACATATGTGTTATGTTGTCATGTGCTATTTGTTCCTCCATAATATTTGTTCCAAAGGATAAAGTATATATGAGCATTTGTTCCACAGAAACAAATATTATATTATTTGTTCTTGATGAAATAAATGTTACATAACAATTGTTCTAAAAGGAAGAAATATTATAACAATGTTTATAACATTTGTTCCAAAGGAACTTTTGTTATGCGGAACAAATATACGTTGACATATTTACTCAATTCCAATTCGTGAAATATGTAGCTGTCATAACAAAAAGTAGTACTTCATTGCAAAATTCGTTTTCATTTATAACAAAGAGTAATACTTTGATTTACATACAAAGGACATATCAATGTGCAAGTTTTAAAGATCTAAATTGATTTTTCTGTACTTTTTACAAAAAAATATTGATTACATGCAGCACTTGATCATTTTGGCCCGATTCAAATTGCATGCACGAGAAGCATCATACACAAATATCGCTACTCTATATTCTGGTAATCAAACTATGGTTTGAAAAGAAAAAAAATATTAGTTAAAGAAGAAAGAAATAAAGGTGGAAGGGACAACCTGGGCTACGAGTTTTAATTTCCACTAGAATGAAGGCGAGAAATGGGTAGGGGCAGGAAATTTAGCCATCTATACGACACTCAGTGCGTCTGCTCTCCTTAGAGCAAAACAGATGGGACCTTTATACTGCATGGAGCTTTTGCGTTTCTCCACACAAGTTGGCTATGTAATGTTCTGTGGTCAGGCTTCCCTTATTATGACCTGACTATCCTGTATAGACAGCACCAACTGTTGACGCATCCGGAAGCTCTGTAGCGGGAACCCCTGAAAACCGATTCAGGTGCCGGGAAACATTTTTTGTATTTAATGCACAAAATTCTATAGCATCTTTCTATGAAATTACAAGTGTCCTCTATATCATAAAACTATGTGACTGGTCATAATTCCATGATACCTTGCGATGAAATTATGTCCTATCAGGACATAATTACATTTAAAAAAATGTCTTTACAGAAAAACTTTTCATGGACAAGAAAAATTAGTTTTGAAATTTCGTCTAGATCTCGATGGGCATTATTGATCATTATTTCTCAGTACAAAGTTTTGCATTAATATTAGTATTTTTACTAATTTAAGAAACGAAACGGAACAGGAACGAAACGAAACAGTTCCTTGAATTAGTAATTAATCAATGATAAATACTAAAACAAGAAACGAAACAATTTCGTTCCGTTTCGTTTCGTTCCGTTTCTATTTCGTTTCGTTTCGTTTCGTTCCGTTACACGTTTTAGCATCACCCGAAAATTTTTGTCTTGGCATCTTTGAGATATAAGCATGGCAAATAGAGGTGGAAAAAAGAAACAATAATAATGAAAAAAGTACATGTATGAACATAGATATACATCTATGGTATGAATAACTACATTTGCAATTTCAAGCAATAGCTGATATCATCCCAGACAACCAATTCGATGATTCCATCTTATACACATATACATCGTCAAAATCTACCTAGAAATCAATTTTCGTTTAAATATCACAAAGTGGAAATTTTGAAGTCATTTTCCGCCATCTTGGATATGGTGGCCTTTTTAACCTTACCTTTGTTCATAGAAACATTTTTCCTTTTGCTGATCGAAGTGTATTTCAAGTTTCATTCCATTACTTCAATGCATTTCAAAATACTTCAGGGCATTTCAAAATAATCCTTCGGATACAATTACTTGGAAGAAGAATTTTGCAAACAATAGCCGATATCACCCAAGACGACCAATTCGATGATTCCATCACATTCGCAGGTCCAAAATCGACAAGAAAATAAATTTTCGTTGAAATCCGTCAAAGTTGATATTTGTACATATTTTGGCGGCCATCTTGAAAATGGCAGTCGTTTCCTTTCATCTCGTTGAACATTTACACAAAATATAAACAAGATCTGCAAAGCAGTTCTTAATATAATACAAGTATTTCCACATTATCACATTAAATTCAATGAAAATTATTTAACCTTAGCAACAAAGGGCTAGGTCACATTGCCCTAATTTCATAATTAGGGCAATGTGACCGTTCTTGTGATTGACGGTTCGGTTCTCACTTACTTCATAACACTATACTCTGCCACGACACTATTGATAAACAAACCAAATATAAATACACTGGATTTTAAGACGATAAAGTTCTACCAATGATAAGGAGTAATTATTCAACCTTCCGATTTACAGTAAAAGTCAAGGTCACAGTGACCTATTTTTTTTTAACAAAGCACTTCACAAGAACTTAAGTCATAAAATACTAAATATGAGTATCCTGGGTTGCAGACGACAAAAGTTCTACCAATAGAATCAATTATTTCTTGATCGTCAAGGTCAAGGTCATATATACCAAATTGATTTTCTCGACAGTCTGGTATGGCCCTATGCATATACATATACACGTATCGTTTTGTAGTATTCTGTTGCGGACTTAAGGAGGCTCACTCGTCACATTTTCGAATTTGTGTCACATTTCGGAACTCCTCTGGTTTTGTCCAGTTCAATGGCTTAAAGAATTTTGCACACGGACCCCCACTTTTTATTTCATGAATATGTTCTATAGGTGAAATTAGGACACCTGACAAGTTTTCATAAAATTCTTGATATAACGTCTTAGCTTTTAGACAAAAAATAGTCCTTATGCTAAATCAAGGGAAAATCCAGAGAAATCCATTTCCCGCCAATTTTTTAAATGGCTTGTATCTCGGTAAAAAGCACACTGACCTTTATATTTCATTTTACCATTTCATTTAGTCTACAATGATTAGTAAATTAAAATAGGTTTCAAGAAATCCTTGATATAACCAACATCAGGAGTGAGCCTCCTTAAAAGTGAAACTTGCATTTTGAAATTAAGAATTGAATAATTGAAACTAAGGTATAACCTCCACGTAAATAGCCCCATCGGTATATGTTCCTACGTCCAATTGATGTTTTCTTTTGGAGTATCAATCGAAGTCAAAGTCACAGAACTAGTCTTAAGCATCAAACATTTTATTCTAATATGACACTCTTCTTTCGCTTTTGAAACAAAGCTATGATCTAGTTCCAACAATATTTTTAGCACATGCGTATATTTTTTTTTACAAAAGTACATTGCACCGTTTCTCATTTTATTCGCTCATTATTCATTTACTGCATATTTTGTCTAAAAAAAGTTTTAAATAATGAATCACCCAGAAAGCTGCATCAAATTATGACAATAATAGAAATTTACAACCATTACTGAATTTAAGACTCGGAGCTGAAATTGACATAACCGTAACCTAGCAACGAATGTAGATAAGAAATCTTATCTATGTTGCATATCATGCTCTACAGTTTAAATATATATTTGTTTTAATTTTTAACGTTAATAAAATTATAAATATGAGCTTTTTGGCTTCAAATGTAGCTTAACTAAGCAGTCATATAAATCAGAAATAAAACCAGCTCATACTTGTACCCGCTCCGATTTTTAAAATATCCGTAATTTATGTTTTTAGAACAGATTATTTGTATTAATTCATAAGCTTATGAGCAACTTGTATTATGTAAAATAACGGATGTAGATTTCTATATGTCAACTTATATGTTTTTGGAAGAAGTTTTCCGACATATTTTAATTCTAGTGTCAAACACAATGTTGCAATCGAAGAGCCGCTTCGAATGTTCAGGACGTTTTTAAATATATTAAAATCGATTTGTGTGTCATTTGTATAAACAATGCCAATTCAATTCAATTCAAAGTATTATTTAAAGTCGATATATATATACAAAAGTTCAACACAAACTTTTAACATCGACTATCAAATAAAAAAAAAACAACACAACATAAAAACATGCACAGACAAATCACAATAAAATATATAGAGAATTATAATGGTAGTTTTGAAGGTCGAGACAGAAAATATCACCGTATCGCGGCGACTCCGATATGACGAGCTGTGATACTAGTGATATTTTCTGTCGAGACCTTCTAAACTACCATTATTGTTTTTATCGGCAACGTCGTAAGAGTCATGATGTCAATTTCATGACGTCATTGCCTGATATTTTCTTTTATCAGGTCAGTACGGAGATACTGACAATATCAGTCAGTAAGATCAAAGAGAAAATGTACATATTGCCGATAAACAAACATATCAGTCATATTAGCATTTAAACAAAATTTACATGAAAAGAGCATGCATACATTAAAACATTAAGAAAACCTACAGATATTTACGCACATAATGACACATCGGTCAAGATAGACATGCAAGCAATTAGCACATAATTTACATATAAAACACTGGAAGATTGCTAATGTCATTCCAGTCTTCAAAAAGGGAGATAATTCTTTGCCGTCTAACTATCGACCGATTTCTTTGATAAGTTGTGTTGGAAAAATAATGGAACGGGTAATTTATAAATATGTTTACAATCATTTGCAAAAAGAAAAACTGATATATCAATATCAGTCCGGTTTCCTCCCAAAAAACTCTAGTGTCCACCAATTAATAGAAATTTACAATTGTATTTTAAACTCCCTAGAACAAAAAGAGATGACATGTTTCGTTTTTTTGTGATTTCTCTAAAGCGTTCGACAAGGTTTGACATCGAGGCTTAATACACAAACTGAGATCATTTGGAATAGACGAAGGATTACTTGCCTGGTTTCACAGCTACTTATTTAAGAGACAACAGCGGGTAGTATTAAGAGAATCGTCATCTTCATTGAGTACTGTGTTAGCAGGAGTCCCCCAGGGGTCGGTATTGGGTCCCCTTCTCTTTATATTATATATAAATGATATTGCTGATACCCTCATTTCGTTGACGAGATTGTTTGCCGATGATACATCCTTCAACTATTCAAGTCCTGACGGATCACAAATTGAATCTGTGATTAATCACGACTTGAAGGAGCTTGACGAATTGTCTAGGCGCTGGCTTATGTCTTTTAATCCTGAGAAAACGGAAATTATGCTCTTTTCAAATTTAGAAAAACCAAACTTAAACTTTTCTTTCGATGGGAAAAATATTAAAGTAACCGAGTCTCATAAACACCTAGGCGTCACTTTCAATAGTGATGCTAAATGGACAGTCCATATAGATAATATTGTATCCAGGGTATCCAGACATGTTAACATTTTGAGAAAACTAAAATATAAACTAAGCAGGTCAAATTTAGAGAAATTATACTTAGTTTTTATACGTCCCTTGTTTGAATATGCTAGTGAAGTCTTGGATGGGTGTGGAATTGGAAGTGCAAATTAACTTGAAAAGTTGCAGCTGGAAGCTGCGAGAATCGTAACAGGTCTTCCTATGTTTACGAATATAAATCGTATATATGATGAATTAGGATGGGAACCATTACAGGAACGTCGTAAAAAACGTAGAATTCAAATGTTTTACAATATAAAAAATGGAAATGTTCCTCCGTATCTAAGTAGCTTGTTGCCTCCTTATATACAAAGCACAACTGTGTATCCACTAAGAAACGGTGAAGATATTATTTTGCCGTTCTGCAGGCTTACAATTACTAACGATTCATTCTTTCTGTCAAGTATAAGACAATGGAATAGCTTGAATCTTAGTATCCGTCAGTCAGGTTCCTTACAGAAGTTTAAAACAGAACTTAATAAGATGTCTGGTGAAAAAGTTATTCCAAAGTATTATTCTTACGGACCCCGAAAATTAAATATCTTGCTAACTCAGTTCAGATGCTCAGCTAGTTTTTTTAATTATGATCTCTGTAGGGTCAATTTAATACCCAACCCTTCATGTAGCTGTGGATACAGGCAGGAAGACTCCTATCATTTCTTCTTCTGTTGTCCATAAATATGATGAACAACGTAACATTCTTTTCAATAGTTTGAATTGGCTACCCGCTGAATGCTCTATTGATCTAAAGCTTGTAACGTCAGGAAATAAAGTATTAACAAATGAACAAAATGAGTGTGTCTTCAAAAATGTATTTGATTACATAAAGAGTACCAAAAGATTCCTTGCAGTATAATAACCCTTTGTAGTACGTAATATATACATTGATCCACAGACATCAAAAAATTACTGTTCTCTTTCTTTTCATTTAAAATCTTTTTTTTTTCTTAAAATCTTTCATTTCTTCACCATTCCTATTGATTGTAATAAGATATTATTTATACCATAATATTGTATAATAAGCATGCATTATTATTGTAAAAATTGTATAAAAGGAGAGGACTTCATAAGTTTGTTTAACTTGTGTCCAATCCTTTTTGTATATTATACAAATAAAATAAGTTTAAACTAAACTATATAAAACACAACACATATTCTAATCAAATTAAACAAAGCAAACTTCCTAAACAGACAGCACTAAATACATGCAAGTACAAACTTAAAAAATAAGCACAAATAAAAGCTATCAAAGCCCCTAAGAAATAAACAAGATATCAATTAAATAGCGGCATATTATATATATAAATGTTAATCAAATCATCTACTGTAAGCAAAAGAAAGAAAAAAGCACAAAGAAGGGAACAAAAAAAGAAGCTATATGCAGACACAGCATTGGCATGAGCCGCCATCAGGGTCCCATGCTTGAATTAGTTTTTTAAATTGTTCAAGACATGACTCTTGCCGACACCTGTCTTGCAACTAATTTCAAATTTGTGCTGCATTATATCCAAAAGATTTAAGGCCATACCTAGTGGATCGAACTCTGGGTAGATTTACTGTTTGTTGAGACCTGAAATTGTAATTTTGATTTTTTATATCAATCATAAAAAAATAATTAGGACTATGATTATGAATTTTAAATGTTTCAATAGCGATAGTTTTTGTTCGCCGTTCTTTTAAGGAAGGCAATTTTGATTTTTTAAGAAGACATTCATATAAACTGCTGTAGTCATCATAAACGAAACGGAGGGCCCTTACCTGAATTTTTTCCATTTTTTTGTGAGTTTTTTCACTACAATAATGCCATGTTACAGGGCAGTAATTAAAATTCTTAATTGTACAAAAATTCTTAATTGTGCGACGAAAATGCCTTTCTTGTACTTAAAAGATTGTGGGAACCAGTTCAAAATTTGTGTACCCTACATTCAGATTCACAGCAAAGACCCAGGAAGATATTTGATTGGTTTATATTGTTGAAATTATTTCCAGACTAATGAATTTTCCAAGTTTTTAAAATAACGAAACAATTTGATAAAGAATATTTACATTGTGGAGAAAGAAACATGTAATTTGTATATAGAGTTATAAGTATTACACATTAATTAACCTGTCATACCTCGAAAATTAATACTAAGGTCTTAATATCCTGTCCACCCTATATTGCATAATAACAGACTCGCCCGGAAGTATGTAAAGAAGCCAAATCCAGGTCTCATCGTCAGTGTGTGGACCATCAGTGAATGTGTAACATCGGATCTGTGCATATTAGGATGATTATTCTTTGAAAATAGTGATTCCATGTGATAAAGTGAATATTCTTAAATGTTCTATAATTCCGGAATCCAAATAATATCAAAGTATAATGAAAATTGTGTGCTGTGCAATTGGCAACCACTGACCATAGTCTTGTCATTGTATTTGTACTTTGTAAAGTGAGTGTCTAATGTTATTGTGAAATGTGCGTTTGGAAACTGTAAATAGATTTGGTTCTTTGGCACTGTGTGTTCTGTTTTAAAAGTGATTTTCTGCATTCCCGACAGTGCATATTGCCTGTAGCAATTGGACAGTGCATATTGCTTGCAGCAAATTGACAGTGCAATGTCAAATACTGTGTATACATTCATTGGATACTGTGTATAGTGTATATGATATTTGTAGAGTTAAGAATACTGATCACTCATATAAGTGTCAGGTAATATGACGTGGCAATTTGAACTGTGCATTTTGACCTGGCAACTTGAATAGTGCAGTTTGCAATATTGTGGTCTTGTGTTTTGTAGATATCACACAGAATTTCTTTGGATCATTTAGTAAATTCGGTAGTTAGTTATTTATTAAGTTTTATACCAGTGAATCAACCATTTTTCGGATTGTGAAACAGTGATATTTCGAAGTGCCATTTGACATATTCATTTTGCTATGTGCCGTGTAATTGATCATTTGGATAGTGTTCATTATGACTGTTGATTCAGTTCATTTTGAAGACAAAAAGGATTGTGCTTTACATGTACTTAAAAAAGTGTTTGTGTTTTTATTGATTCAAGAATACAATGCACATTTTAAGGTGATTTCTTTGTAAATAGTTCTAAGTGCATTGTGTTAATTTGACGCTACCCTAGTGTTGAATTCTTCGTGGCAAAGTTCTAGTTTATTCCGGAGTTATTCTGGTAACGAACCTCTTTTGACCGCTCAAGGTTCTTTACACGTTACAATTGTACAAAAATTCTAAATTGTACAAAGCTTCTTAATTTTACAAAAAGTTAAAACAAGGTGATATTGAAGTATAAATATTATTTTCATTGTATAGCAATATAATATTTCCCTAAGAAAACATAAAAACGTAACGAATTTATTCCTCACCAGCGCAATATGACTTAATTTTCATGACGCCATTGACCTAAAAAAATTCCCCTATTAACAGAAACATAAGCTTTGCTATACAAGAAAAGGAGTATTGGGGAATGTTATCTCTCGTAGTATTATATTGCACTGGCAAGCTCGTGCAATATAAAATTATACTCGTGACAATATTTCCAAATGTTCATGCAATAACCCCAGATTACTTACTTTATATGAACTTTACGAATAAATATTAGAATAAAAACAGTCATGTTTAGTGGCATTTAAACATGTTTGTAATACTATTTTACTATGCTTGGTTTGAGAGAGACATCTGCTGCTGAATGAAATTTATGTTAAATTTGATAAAACATATTTTATATTATAAATCGCATATAATGAGGTAAACTTCCAAAACATTACATTTTTGTAAAGTAAGTGAGAACCCAACCGTCAGTCTAAAACGCACAATCCAGGGACGATGGCGACATCGGAAAAACAAAGACACAACATGAGCACGGCACAGAAAGGAAAAATGAAAACACACACATATACAAAAAATGAAAAACACGGACCCAGCAAAAAATCATTTGTGAGATCAGGTGCACTGGTAGAGTAAGCATCTCATGCTTCTTATAAGACACCCACCGTGTTGAACTTGTCAACTCCTGTAGTAAAGTCAAATCCAGTAAGGGAAAATTAAACTTTAGTTGCAAAAAAGAAAGATCAGTTGTCGTCTGGGAAACATATATCCTATAGCGGTCTGCAAGATCGAGATGTCAGCCGTAAAACTTCTGTAAGTTATTGGTAACATACCCTTGCATAAGAATAGAAAAAAGGTGGGAAACGGGGAATGTGTCAAGGAGACAACGACCCAAAGGGGAGTAATAACAACTCAAAGCCACCATAAGATCTTCAAGCCTATTTATAAACAACCTAGCTCTACCAAAGTAGTCACTGTATCGACCACAGGCCCTTCAGTAGCGAATGAGTTGGGAGATGTGAACTCCATATGCCGGTGCTTTTGGAATGTTCCTACAAAGAAAAGGGAAGTTGACGATAGCTATTGGAAAAGTGAAGTCCGTTTTAGTCATACAGCCTAGTTTGTAGTGTACATCTGTTGTCAATTTCAAGATGAAGGTCAAGGAACGACGTCGTTGTGGAAGTATCCATAGTATCCTTAGTTTTTCGAGCTCTTTTGGATAGATAAGAAAATCACCTAAGTGATAAAATATATATGTAACGGAGGCTGAAATTAATGGACTTCGCCAGTTTTTTTTATCTTATATCTTTAATACGGGGAAAAACTGACGCGGCAATTACAAAATCAATTGACGGATGATTGATTAGATGATTGGTGTTCAACGTTATCCCTGTGGATTGCATTGAAGTATATTGATATAAACATATTTTATTAATCAAATTGTCAATATTATAATCCACAAATACATAAATAAATAAAATAAAGTATATTGATTGAATGGTTGATGTCTAACACCAACTTTTTGTTTTGATTGTTTTGATTTATATAACGATGAAGCACAAAGTGATGACATCAACTAATTTTCAATTATTTTTTTCATTGTGGCATTAGCAATTATTTGTCGTTTTAAATTTTATACAAGTTTACACACATCAAATTTAAGTTAATTATTTGCGCAAACAATATATAAGAATGATTGCTTCAACATGCACATATGAAATGTATATATACTACTCAACAAAAGAAACGATACACAGTTAATTTTGTAAATATTTTTGCATTTCACAATTTAAAGTTTTTATTTTTGTGTATTAATGTATTCAATGCCAAAACGCATTTGTTTATTCCATTTTTAAATCAATTCAGCAACGGATGCGATGAAAATCAGGAATCATTATTTTTTGCCCGATGATCGAGATCGCCGTTAACCGATGGACGATTTAGATGGTTTGAAGTCAATATTTGGGACATTTCAGCAGTTTAACAATTTGCCATCTTAAAAAGTGGAAAAAAATGTCTCATTTAAATGTCCCGTTCAATCCAAATCAACGTGGACAATGACTTAGCGCAGTCAGACCGTCGATCTTGATTTTTGCCCTCGCAATTCATTATTACGTGAAAAACAGGAACAAACTAAAGACTAAAGACTAAAGATTATTCTTATGCAAACATGCTCGTCAAATAATAAATTACGTGGCAGCAAGTCCAGTGAGACGTCGCAACGTCAAAATCGCGTAACATGCGTTTTGCACCTATGAGAACGATAGTTGAAAACGGAAAATTAGCCTGAGGGATTCATGATCGACATACCAACAGATTAATGAAGTCAACTAGTGCGAAAAATGTGATGTTTTTTTAAATGATTAATTTGACGAACTCATTATTTACGCCTGAAAACAGATATTCCGGATAATGGCCTTGATCGTGACCGGATATGGTTCATCAATTGTAAGAGACATGTTTTGGCATTATGTTAATTTTTACGTGCAAAAATACATTTTGTCTACGGGTCATGATTTTCTGCTAGAAGGTAAATTATCATTTTTGATAAAATCTGTGAATCGTTTCTTTTGTTGAGTAGTATATATGGAAAAATATTGAATAATAGAAACATAAGCAATATTTAATTTCGTAGGCACATAAGTTATAATCATTTCATAGGCATATCAGCTACTATAGTCGATTCATTGACACCAGCTCATAAGCAATATTCATTACCACTGATAAAATATCAATTTCAAACGGCACACAAGATATGTGCGATATATATTAATCAACGTTGTACTTGGCCCTGCTACCAGTTGTCAAAACGAATAATTTCAACGAAACATAAGGTACCGCGTTTTTTTTTTATTATTTAGATACGCTTTGTTTTGAACTTACTGTGATGTATGACATCACGATGAAGAAGTGCAAGAGAAGCGTTATTCTTTACTTAGGTAAGGTATTTGTAGAGACTTTGTCTCATGTGCATATGCTCATATCCTTCCATTGCTATGAAATCCAGAAATCCCAGTATATTTGAAGATCCCCTTGTAAGAACTCTGTCCAACATCCATGAAAAAAAAACAACGGCAGTAGAATACCGAAGGAACAAAGCACAAGATTACACAAATCAAAGTCCAGAGGCAAGGCAAAAGCAAGGACACCAAAAGACGGAAGACCAAAGACACCACATGCCCACAAACACACGAACATTACATATACAACACAAAAAACTAAAGCACTAACAGTGTGAACTCTCAATAAACAAGAGTGACAAGATGAAACAAGATGAAAATTACGTCATTGTCGCTGCAGACAAAGCTTCTAACTGCATACTGTCTGTGTGTAAGAAACACTATCTCGACTGCCTTGTGAAGGAGATGGGCATCAACAGTTCATCTGGAAACCCTTCTTATACCCCTACTACAATATCGAGGGATGAGATTGTTAAAAAATCACACGTCAGTGTTAGCATCATTTGGCATAAAAGCTAATGATGAAAACAATCAACTCCCTAACATCTACTGGGTACCTAAACTTCATAAGAATCCATACAAACAGAGATTCATTGCCGGATCTTCCAGATGCACCATTAAACCTCTTTCACGGCTCCTCTAGTCAGAGATGGCCTGAAAAATTACTGTAATAAAATTTACTCCACTATTGGTGTGAATCAAATGTGGATTCTAAAATGTCCAAAAGATCTCCTTGAACAGCTATCCTCAACCAGTCTTACCCATTGCCATAGCATTCAAACTTTTGACTCTATACAACCCTGCCACACAATAAACTGAAAACACTATTTGTAGATTTAGTACATCAATGTTTCTTCACAAAAAATGGAGAACGCAGTTTCGCCTATTTAGTTATAAGGAAAGACAAGACATATTTTGTTAAGAACCACTCTGATTCAAACAAGAAGTACACTGAGACTGACGTAATCAAATTGTTAGAATTTTTGATGGACGATATTTTTGTCGAATTCGGAGGTCGTGTTTTCCAACAGACAATAGGGAACAAACTGTGCACCGCTTTTGGTTGACCCTTTCCTTTACTCGTACGAGGCCAAGTTATTACAAGGGCTAATTCAAAGAAAACAAAAACATTTAGCCCAGTCCTTTAACTTCAGCTTCCGCTACATTGACGATGTACTTTCTCTTAATAATCCTAAATTTCAGGAGTATTTACATCAGATCTATCCAAATGATCTTGAAATTAAAGAAACAACGGAAACACTTACTTCAGCTTCGTACCTAAATCTTTTATTGTATATTGGACGCTTGAAATCTAAGCTATATGACAAGCGTGATGATTTTAAGTTCCCAATTGTGAACTTTCTCTTCCTTTGCAGCAATATACCTATCTCTCCAGCCTACGGAGTGTACATTTCACAGTTGATTCGTTACTGTCGAGCGTGTAGTTTGTACAGTGATTTTTGTTTTAACAGAGCAAAAACACTGTCCCAAAAGCTGCTTAGTCAGGGATTTGTTCAATCTATGTTAATTTCATCCCTCAAGAAATTCGATGGCCGTCACCATCATCATTGAAAGATATGAATTGTCAGTATCCCAAATGAAAGTGGACATTTTCAGCTAGATTCACATCTTCCCGGATTTGAGTACCGACTTTGACATTTTCACGGATTGAATCACTCACAGTGTGAAGGGTGCTGTGAGCACCTGATGTCACTCTCTGTTTCACTGGAGTTCACACTGTGAGTGTCTTTGTTTTGAATGTTGTAAGTTTTGTTTCTGTGATTTGTATCTGTCTAACGTCATTGTTTTTTGTGTCTAACGTCATTGTTTTCTGTGTTCTCGTTTTGGCCGTGTCTTTGGACTTCGATTTTTGTAATTTCACTCCTTTGTTCCTTCGGTATTCTACTGCCGTTGTTTTTTGATTGAGTTGAAAATATTCATATATAATTTTCAATTTCTAACGTAGAATCATTATTTCTAATAATTAAAAAAATCTATTTGAAGTTCTACTGAAAGCGGCGAATCTTTTTATATATAATTTTATGCAAGAGTAAGCTATGCGTTGGAATATTGATTAAAACATTTTCTTCCATAGTGCCACAGTGTTTTACCAGCATACCTGGCTCCTTGGGCTAGCCAGCAATTTAGCGGCGAGTTATCAATGACCCAGCTTTCTGAATTAGTTTTGTCTTATTCTTCCCCCCTGAAGATTGTGGTTTTGGAGTTAGTAGTCGTCTTGGATTGGGATTTATTTAAACAAATAAAGGGATATGGAGTAAATGTTTATAGGACAAAATCACTATTTCTGTAAACCAACTTATTTTTGCGGCTACTTTATTTCGCGTTTTGCTCCTCCTGGTGAAGTTCGCGGAGCTTTTTTTCGCGATTTTCTATTACTGTTAATGCTTTTACATAAAGATATTACCTATTCGTGACAATTTATTTTCGCGATATTTTCTTGCACGCGAAAGTCGCAAAAATAAATCGCTCGCGAAAAAAAGTTGGTTTACAGTAATTCATAGAAAGATTAGGCAAATGGAACAACGCTTTAATTTGCATGTTTATTATACTATAAGGAAACAGCATAAAGAATGGAGATGATTGGTTACCAATTTAACCGGTTAAAAACTACTGCTAGCTCCTGCTATTGTCCGGCTGTCCCGAGTTTCTATCGTTGTGTACGCTTGTCGTTTGTCTTTTTATTGTTTTCTTGTGCAGTTCCCTGGTGAATTGTGGCACATGATTGCAATATTTGGTCATTGAATATGTTCCCTGTTATGTTTGCTTCATCTATTAATTGTTTACTGTTGCTGTATTTATTTATGCAAATAAATGGTTTTGTAATTGGTAAAATAACATATGATTTGCCTTTGATTTCATAGCAGAATTGAATGCTAAATAATCTATGGAAAAAAATCATATTTTGTTTTAAGCACACAATTATCAATTATCAACTACAGCCATAGAAGACATATTCCCTCTTTTCGATATCCGGGACGCAGAATATATTTTGTATGTTTCAACAGAGTGGCGTCCCTTTTTAGGAGGTGTAAGTTCGAAACACTCGTAATGTACCTTCTACGGCCTACTGAAGAAGATCGAGTGATCCGAGTAACATATTGGATTCCCTAACTTCTAAAAGAAATGCACCAAGTTACGCATTTTACCCAGCAATAATACAATTTTTAGAATGGATGTATGGTATCTACATCGTGCGATATTGTGATGCGATATGGAAAATCCCTTCCATCTTCGGACACCTCTGACTTTATCGTTCAATTTGAAATGGAAGTCTGCAGATGTCCCTAAGTTACACCTCCTCTAAAGGGAGGTAAATATTGGGAAACAAACAAACCGCTAGTGGGGAATATAAGCGAAAATTCATGAAATCATCTTTATTCAATAAAACCTGTATTTCCGTTGACAAGCTTTACAACACAGACCATCATCTTCACTTGGTTCACATCCGGAACAACGAACATCGCCATAGGGATTTTTGACAGGACAGTTTTTAGGAACATTACAACCTAGAGCTAAATTTGAATAATACAGGTGTCATTAAATGGTAACCGCAATTTTCAATCAGCATTCTATTGATTTGATAATAGGGTCTGTAAGTCTCGTCATGTGACATCGAGAAATCACGATATAATTCAAATTTAAAAACGTTTCCCGCCACAATATGACGTGGTGGGATTATGATGCCATTATTGTTTGCTTGAAACGTCATATTTTTCTGTTAAAAATGCAACTTCCGGGTACAAATTATGTTACCGGAAGTCCAAAATTTGGACGAGACTTACAGAACCTATTATTAACGATAACATTGTTAAAATAATTTGAAAACCTTCAAACATGCTTTGATGATTCGACCAAAACCGAAAGCACAATTTATTGTCTTTCTATTTTGCCTTTATTAGCCACTACCAAACAAACCCTACTCGTGTAAGCAAAACATTTACTGTCAATGTTTAGAAGCACGTATAAAAATTTTTAAATTACAGGATAAGTGTTTCATTTAAAGCAATTTACATGTACAATGAATGTTAATTTTCGCAAATAGAATTTAAGATCTAGAACGCAATTCTTTATTGCGACTTTTCAACCAACTTATATTTCTCAAATAGTCGTGTTTCACTGATGCTACAATTGAATAAAAACATCGCTTTGTTTTAAAAAAGCAGGTTTTGTTGTTTCATATGCTATAGAATAAACAACGCTGTACAAATGTCTTAAAATCTATGAAAGTATATAGTAATTAAGCTGTTCAATGTTGTGCCAGTCCGTAAAAAGATTCCCTGCACTTTAGGTGCATGGTCACCTTTTTTCGGTTTCTGTATACTTCCGTGCGAGAATTTCTCAAGCAAAGGCACTATCAACTTTTAAGATTTTCTCTTTATTATATTCTAAAACATCGCTGTAGGGATTCTTTTTTAAACTACTGTTCTGGTTATCTGTAAGTAGTTATGCTCATATTTTTGTTTGACCAGTTTTCTTACAATCAACTCGTTATGTTTCCCTGGGTCGTTAGTAAGTTGTTTGGTCCTTTGTTCCTTTTGTCTGATTGTCTGACAACGTATGACAAAGTTTTAATAGTAGTTTACTCGATACTTTAAATTTTTTTACGACCTTGCACTTAAGGACAAAAGAAGCATCGGCATAGCATTCACTAACATCTAGCAAGTTATTCCACTCTAGCTGTGGGGTCGTCTGAAATATACTACGAAGTGTGAGTGCTTACTCTTTGTTGAAGGCCTAATGGTGACCTCCAGATGAAGTACAACAATACAAACATAATTCCATTTTCTTCATCTTACAATGTAATACCAGTAATTTTTTCCTGTGTTCATCTACTCCATATTTCTTTATTTCTACGATTTTGTTTAATAGTTATCTCATGTTGAAACTTTGATGAAAAAAATATATTCAAAAATGAATGATTACGTGATGATCAGAGTTTGGCTTTAGGTGCGGATATAGGGGATGGAAGGAAGGGCGAGCACCCTTTAAAATCGGAAAATATAATTCATTTGTCTTTTTTTTTCTCATGGACTTCGGCTCTTCACAACTCTGTTCGGTAATTTTGTTATTAACCACATTTATGCTTGCGTCACGTTTAACCTCAAATCCTGGATCTTCCCCTAGCCTTTATCATTCATATGATATATTGCTTTTGATAGATACCCTTTTTGCACATGTGTAACTCCATGTGTACCTTCAAACAATTTCAACAATTTCATAACATAGACAATTAAAAACTAAGATTGAATCCTGGAAATTCCTCTATAATATCAGATCTTCCTTACAGGCAACAGAAAAGAGACCCCCTTTGAATTTGGGTATATGGATAATAATAGTATTGCACGCAGCTCTGTATGATATGAATGATAATGTGTTAGTAAGATGAGCTGCAAAGGTAGAATATACGATTCTAAACGCCATCAGTGCCAATTTTTTTAAACCTTTTAGAAAATCCAGCAAATTCATTGGCTGAATTTTAAGCCCTGCCGGGTTGACATCTATGACAATACCGCCTGCACTATGTCTAGCGCCCTACACCACTCGGCAAACTAGGCTTTATAAAATATAGCTCTAGTAACCAGGTTATTCCTCCTCGTAGGAAAACTAGAGTTGTAACATAGTACACAATGAACTCCCAATGACACTCAGAATCATATATTCTACCTTTGCAGCTCACCTTACCAACACATTACTTTGAGTTTGGGTTTATAAAAATAATTTGCCATTAATACAACCCCTCTTTTTAGAATATATTATACTGCAATTTATGTCAATGTCATGATCAAATTGTGATTATCCAATTACAATTCTTATTTCTATAAACAAAAAGTGTTATGTAACAGTCAAATGAAAGTTTGAAACGGCCAAGAAAGATATGAATTGCATGACTTTCATGAAAATCCCAGTTACAAAATTGATTGTTTTAATCATTCTTACAACGGATGTTATGGTGGTTTCAGTCTGAAAAGATTTGTGTCAGAAACAACTTACTTGAGTCCATGTTCTGCCCATAGAACTTTACATAAGCAAGGCGGGATTAAGTAAATATTTGCAGTCAAAATAAAAGCTTGTAAAATAAGAAATATCACAGGGTGCTATATATTTTAATGAATACTCACGTGGTAATTTCACTGTAAAATGATAAAATTATAAATAGTAAAAAAGGCAATCTAATGGAATATTATGTGATCTTGCAACATGTAAAACAAAACAAAAAGCTATTAATGTGTTTAGTCCATTTTGCCTTTTGTAATACTCTGTATATTCTCTGGTAAAAATGCTAAATAAACGACAGGAACAGGGCTACGTCTCTGGCAACAATTAGTATGAATACTTTGGTATACAAATAATACAAATATAGCTGTGGAACCGTAACTCTTATGGTCCTTGTCCTGACTTTTTGTAGTAGCCATAGAGCTTGGGACTTCATCCAATTAAAAAAACTTTCGAATTTGCGCAACAAAACATTTGTGCAGCTTTGGAGGATACTCGAATAGGTGACCGAAGTCTCGTCTATGCATTTCTCATCAGAAGCCTTATATATTCATTAACAATTAATATTAATTGCCTGTTAACTATAACAAACGTCATCGTTTGCGCAATAGACCTAACACAACTAATGCGGAACCTAGTCCTTATTTGGGACAACATACTTCAAGGGAAAATCAATGGTGTTGTAGATCAAGGTAAATTAACTCTAATATTAATATCCATGAGATTTGTTATAAGTCGGCACAATTGAAGAACCAATCCTACCAACCAGAAATATGTAATAAAAGTATGGGTCACCATGCTTCATTTGTCTAGAAATTAAGTCAAAGTTTGCTAAGTTTTGGTGATTTTTTCACATAAATTGACATAGAATGCACAGAGAAAAAAAATTAAAGGCAATTTTCAGCTTAATATACATGAAGATTATATATATTTCTGTAAATACCTAGTTTACAATTTCAGCTGTTGGTTGCAACGAAAAAATAAATATGTCACCATGCTTTAAACGTAGATATTTGACAACGTTTCCATGAAAATTTTATAAACGGGAAAAGTGACTTAAGGGAGTACGAGCCTGAGATTTCAGAAGCATTCTATATCCGCGGGTTTCATCCATTCAAACAGTGCTAAAATTTTTTGCACATGGATCACATTTTCTTGGTCATGAGTCACTTTAAAATACATAACATAGACTGTGTATAAAATTTAATTAACTGCCAATTATAATTTCATATATTTAAAGGCCTATAAACATCTTATGTAAATTAAAGGAAAACTCTATAGAGATCTGTTTCCCGCCAAAATTTTGACGTCTTATATCTTAAAAATTCTTACATCGATTTTCAAAATTTTTGCTCAAGTTGTTCCATCAGATGTGCTCTTCAAGACAAAAGGTCAGAATTTCAATTCTAATTACAAAATTTTTCAGACTCGTACTCCCTTAAGGTAATAAGAAAAAAAAGTCCCGGGGTATCCAAAAATTGTCTTCACATTCAATTTTTCTTTAAATTTGCAGTACAGTATGAAAGAATTATGCAATGATATATTTCTAGAAAAAGTTTTGAAATCTTTCGACGTAAGTTTTTTCATTAATAGATCAAAGAAATACCCCTATCTTAGGAGTCTATAAGTCTGTTCAGAAATCACCATCAGCGTTTACTACTGCATTGTACATGTAAAAGAAATTGGCATAAAATACTATAAATTGCCAAATTTCACCATAGAAACTTGTAGACCTAAATATTAGAGAATAATGATCACGAGCACAGGCTTATTCGCCGTGACGTCACAACCTCGATATTTTTACCTGTGGAGCCTTTTGGCTGGCAAGAAATCGTAATCATTAATTAGGGTCATTAATACGTCATTTTCAATTAACTTGTCTGTTTTGTTTTTAGAGGTAATTTGAAAATTTCTTTTGATCTGAATTGAAGAAATTTTACAGTTTAAAGGATATAAAAATTTTCTATATTTGATTATTTTTATTTGATCTAATTGACGTATTTGTAAAGTATTCAAATTTTTTACAGTTTCCAAATATTTTAAATACACATTTCAAATTATTCACAGGAAATTTTAAAAGAGTACATCGGTAGAAAAAAAAATCAAAATCTCGAGGTTTATAATATTATGCATTTTACAGATCCAAAATCGGACTAGTATGAAAATAGTTATTTAAAAAATAAAATTTTGTTCCATTGGTATACAATGCGATTTATTCCTGAAATACAATTTTGCCAACCAAAAAACCAATTTTGTGACGTCACTGATTGGATTCGCGAACAAGCCTATACATTAAGTATTGATTTTCAGTAAAAAGGAAAAACATTGTCAAAACATTGCTGAAAACTCATCTTCATGCAATTTCTTCTAAATGAAAATTCTCAGAGTAAATTTTTCCCTATAACTGGGATATTAAAGGTCCTTGATACATTTGCTGTTGAGTTGCTACCAGACACTACCGCAATGGAAGAGGAGGTTTGGCATGTCATAAAACCGGTTTAACCCACCATTTCTTTTGAAATGCCCGTACCAAGTCAGGACCATTGCGGTCGACAATTTTTCCGGTGGTTTCTACCTCATTTGTCTTTTTTTTTCTTATAGACTTCGGCTCTTGACAACTCAGTTCGGTAATTTTGTTATTACCCCATTCACAATGTTAGGAAAGGTGCATAAAACGTCTAAATATTCTTTAATTCTCAATGTTAAGAAGAAAGAATTACCTCCTTTTCAAAAAATCTGTCTTTCTTTTATTTTAGTATTTTTAATATGCCATTCAAAACCTAGATATTTCAATGTAGGCACTTTGTAACTTATAAATGGAGTGCAGTTTCATGATAACGTGAATAATTTATTTCTATTTATGATAATAATTCTAAACCGTTTGTTGAATTCATACCAATCAAAACAAGTAATTTCTCCAGAAAAAAAGGAGTTTCTTAAAAAGCCAGGTCTTCTACCTCAATTTGGTTTAAATATGACTTTTCATATTAGTCAATCAATTATGTCGTCACAAAGGAAAACTTATCAAATTACTGTTCCGCCAATATATCAAACCAATAGAAAAAAGGAGGGAAATGGGGAATGTGTCAAAGAGACGACACAAAAGGGAGTAATAAGAAATTAAAGCCACAATAAGATCTTCAATGAACGGTGAGGAAACCCCACACCCAACGGCAGGACTGAGTCGGCCCCTAAATAAAGAGTAATCATGTTCAGCGAAATAAACATCATCCTAGACTCCTGTAGACATAAAGTAAACTAACTAGAAAACAGACGAGAAACACAAAGGCTTAATTAATTTCTTGACTTAGGACAGTCGCAAACCTGATGCGGCGGGGTTAACCTAGTTATATTGGGCCCAAACGTTCCCCTTTAGCCATATATGTGGTAAATCAAAATATAATCGTTAGCAAACCCGTTTTCGACTCTTTATTTTTCATATGTGCGATTGCATTGCGCAACACAGCAGTGTGGATCTACCTTAAACATATTGACCAGACATTATGATTTAAATTGAAAGGGCATTGAATTAGAATTCTTTGAGGACTACATTTACACGATTTCTTTGAATTGAAGATTTTACAATGGTGTGAAAGCAGAGGTATTTTTTCTCTGAAAACGCAGTCAGGAAGTACCTATCACTAAGCTGTCACCTACCGATAGACAGTTTTTTTTTTATAATTACAGTGAAGGTCGATTGATTTTTTCATGATTTGTTACCGAAAAGATTTGTCTTTCAAAAAAAACATGTGCAATTTTGTTTGAACTTCAGATAAAAAGTCTACGTTAGCAGAAACATGTGCAAGTAAACATTGGAGGAATGGGAAGACAGAATTAGTAGTATTACACCTAATAATATTTTGCTTACATCAGTCTCGTTGGGAAGGGGAAAAGTAATGCCGGTTCGTATCTTATATGGATATCCTGAAGAAAATACGTTGCGAAGTCAATTTTCTCATTAGCCAACCTGACCCAAAGGGTCAGCGTAAGCTTTTGCCATCACTTTGCATCCGTCGTCCGTCCGTCAGTTAATTTTTCACATTTTCATCAACTCCTCTGAAACAACTGAAGCAAATTCAATCATACTATACAGGAATGGTGTATGGAAGGTCCTCAACAAAGACTGCTCATTTCGTTCCGATCCGACAAAAATATGGCCGCCAGTACGAAAGTTATATTTAACATTGCTCCTTATGGGAAAAACGTCATGTTCTTCAACTCATCTGAAACCACTGAAGCAAATTCAACTAAACTATGCAGGAATGATGTATGGAAGGTCCTCAACAAAGATTTTTCATTTCGTTCCGATCCAACAAAAACATGCCTGTCAATGCGGAACTCATATTTAACATTAGACCTTAAGGGAAAAACATCATTTTCTTCAACTCCTCTGAAAACACTAAAGCAAATTCAACCATACTTTATAGGAATGATGTATGGTAGGTCCTCAACAAAAGTTGCTAATTTTGTTCTGATCCGACGAAGAACATAGCCGCCAGTGCATAACTTATATTTAACATTGGACTCTATGGGAAAACATCATTTTCATCAACTCCTCGGACAAAAATGAAGCAAATTCAACCATACTTTACAGGAATAATGCATGGAAGGTCCTCTGAGCCAGTAGTTTGTTAAGCCTTTATTAAGAAAAAAAAATCGGGGGTTCAGAGCACAAAGGTTCTATGTGCCTGTATTTTATATATACACATAGAATTCACAGTAACCTAGGTATTTATTTATTTATAGAACCTTTCTGCTCTGAACCCTTGAAATATTCATAAGCATTTTAGAAACATTCTTTTAGAATTCTGAGATTCCTTAAAAACCATTAATTGGCGCATCTTGAAATATCATATGATTGCTATAATCAAAATGGCATTCAAAGATACATCGGCAAACGAATACCGAAGCAAGAACGAGAAAATTCTAAAATCATAAATCCAAAATCACGGCAATTCACAGCAACACGAATTGAGACAGTATGACAAAGACAAAACAAATAAACAAAAAAAAAAGAACAGCAACGTCACAAAACTAAAGCACTAGCAGTGTCAACCCCTATGAAAACTGAGGTATCATAAGGTGCTCCGGAAGGGTAAGCATGATCTGTTCCACGCGTGGCACCCGTCACACTGCCAGTGAAAAGTCCGGTTTTGTCACAGTCGGTGTTAGATAGTCCGGTAACAAACTCTGGATCTACTCAAAGATATCTGTTCTCATTTGTGAAACCGAAACTTTTTAATTGTCTGTCAAATCGTTGTGACGACCGTAAAACTTCTGTAATGACAATTGCAACAAGAAGGACGAATTTCCTTTATGATCAGACAATTTCCTACATAAATTGGAAAAATGTGGTTAGTGGCTAGAAAAAAGATAAGGGGTCAAGAAATATAGGTTCAATTCCAGGGACAGATTATGTTTACCTTTCCGGAACAACTGATGATGCCTTAAGTTTTCGAAATTCACACTGCTAGTGTTTTAGTTTTGCGGCATTCTTTTTTTTTTTTTTGTCTTTGTCATGCTGTCTCAATACATGTTGGATATAAATTGCTGTGAATTTTGAGTTTGGATTTTGGAATTTACCTTTTCCTCAATTTCGCTTCGGTATTCGTTTGCCAATGTATTTGGTAGGCATACTTGGCGACAGTTGTCACAAATTCCAAGAAATGTGCGACACGTTTAAGAGTTTAATATAGGGAACATCCGTTGCTCTGTGGTCTAGTACAATATAGGAATAAAAGTAATTTATGAGGAGTTTACCGACGTGTAAACGCGGCCGACTCAATCACAAACTGAATAAAGTCCGAAGGACTATATGTAAAGTTTGTGAGTGAAAAGGTGCGTTTACACATCCATACCCCCCCCCCAAAAAAAAAAACAAACAAAAAAAAAACAAATAAAACTTCTTTTATTTCTTATAATTCCAATTCTTTTAACTTTAACTATATTTCTTTGAATTTTACGTTTAGGTATACTGCAATATTCTACCTCTGAATGTATTCATGGGCAAGAAGCGTTTATCGGAAAAATAACTTCTTTGTTTTTCGTGACATTAACCAATGAAATTAGGGAGTTGCATTTACAATTGGAATTATATGAAGATCAAATGCAAAAATGAAATTCAATCCATAAACATATGCATGAGAGAGTAAAACTTTTTACAAGAAAGACAGAGTCAATAAAATGCTGTATGAAATTGAATTCAAACCACCACACCGCCCCGTGTGTTTTCAACCGCGTTGTATTTGCTTGCTGTTCGGGCGAGGCTAAATTTACTGTTTTTATGCCAAATCGGTATTTTTGCATTTTGAACCATTGGGCCGATCCACTACTGGTGGACCAGAGGTCACCGAGGGTATTCACCAGCCCAATAGTCAGACATGTCTGACATTAAAATTTTACAATGCGTTCAATAGAAATGTACTGTTTTATCAAAATTCTCACCACTTAAAAATATTGAGGCTTCATTCCGTGTATGGCACTCGGTAGATGTCCATGGTACTAGATTTTGGCCTCCTATTTTGATATTTTTTAATGAGTACTTCTTTTTGGACTACTTTTGGATTATGGCATTCCATTTTATTTGATTCTAATGCTGCTGATGAGAGGTTACTCCTTGAAACACGTTTACAGCATAATGAAGTTACTGTTTTTATGCAACATCAGTATTTTTCGTATTTTTCAGATAAGTCTAACTGTAACAATGATAGAGTTGCACTCTTCTTTCGTGAAATATCGGTGGATTTATTGGTGGATTTTGTTTGATGTTTGTTATTGTTTCAAAAGTTACGTAACAGTTATCACACGAGGACACAGTGTGTCTGTATCAGATCACCCAGACGGCCGGAGGCCGGAGGGATGAACTTATACAGACACGACAAGTCCGAGTGTGATACTTAAGTTACATACCAGCAAATATATTAACTAAAAGAAAAACGATATACATCCTGAAAAATCATTTCCATACTTAGGATGTCATGAAATAAATATCTTATACTATATAATTATAATATGTATCCTTATTGTGCCGAACAACGATTCTTTATAATACGACTTTTAAACGAGTTCCTGGTGTAGAAGGTAAGGCAGTAATCTAGTAAAGGAGACGACCCTGGTTCGAATCCCACTATGGGCAATGGTATTTTCAAGGTTTTAGAATCTTTATCGTTGAAAACTTTATGGATAGTAAAACTTAGAATTTTACTAAGTCCAAAAACTGAACAGTTCTCAAAGTTTGGCCTTGTCAAAAAATTTTAAAAAATGAAAACATCCATTTCCTCTAACTTAGGTGAAATTGCTGGTGAGATCCGACTCAGATAACCCCTGCGAAAACAAAAGAGCTGGGACGTAATAGCATTTATATAAGCAAGTAGAGTAATTCAGATTAATACTTACCTTTTGTAAAACCGTGAGCTACAAAATAGGTAATGTAATATAATGAAAAATTAGCACATTACAATGAAAACATGTATTTAGTAAACGAATAATCAACAACCCATACGACATTGCAAATTTACACACTTCTATTAAATCTGCTTCATTTATACATCCACGTTATTGAAAGAACAATAAAATACATTTATCGCTGACACATACAAATATAAAACCTGCTTGCTTGACATTTTCAATTGTCTTTCAAAACTGGGATTGAGTACAATATGAGTAGTTCGTTGCTCTCATACCCCTGTGCCTTTTCTGCCGGGCCTTTCACTCTTGAGGGTATGAGATGCAAAGTTTCTCAATATTTTAATGCCCGATCACTCATAAACTTGCAACAGTAGTGTGTTTCGTATGATCTTTTTCAAAAAAAAATGACGACAGACTTATTGCTAAGATTCATATAAAAAAAGTGGCTGGCAGATTTTTGTTCCTTTTTCAATTTTTTATAAGAGAGATATATTAAACCTTTTACCTTGCCTGAAAACACGAATTTGATTAGGAAAATATCTACTGGGAAAGGGAGTTAATTCAAACCAAAATTAATATGTCAAGACGTTTGACACGAGTCATTAAATCATGCTGACACAACAGAAATATAATGAAAAAGAATATCTGAACCAGATAAGTTGAATGCTTGAGTATTTATTATTTATATGCTTCATAAGCAGTACTTTCATCTACTTTTGGCACAAGCAGAAACAAAAGAGTAGATTGAATTCTGTAGAAATTCATGTAAAATGAAATATGTAATACACTGTACTCACGTAATACTTCTTCCGCTGTAAAGTAGATCCATATAACATTGGGATTATTCGTAAATAACATTCCCATACAGACTATAAAAATCGTTTTGATCTTACTAAATCCTTTACAAATTAAATTAAACCAAATAATTTCATTTTAAATCTACGTTTCTGCAACCGAGTCCAAAGTTTTAATAAATGAATATATATTAAAATGATGTAATGGTCTTAATAACTTAATTATACACCAAGAGTTTATATTTAGTTTTTTATACTAAATTTGACTTAAGGTTCACTTACATAATTCACTTTTTGTAATGAGACATATCATACATACCAACAAACATGCTAATGGTCCATTTCCCAGGAACACTACAAACTTCACAGAGGGTTGGGTTGTAGGGAAATTTGACTGCAAAAAGTGTAATAATATAGAAAAATACAAAACTTTCGCCAATGTGATTGATATTCCGCCTAATTGATATAGTATATACTTCTCTAGGATTTTTCGATATACTGCAAAACATATTTTCATCAAGGGACAATGTTAGGGCTATGAACCTCTTAAATGTGATGGTGCAATAAATACAGCATTCGTGTAAAGTAGAAATTAAATTAGTCTGCGTATGGGCCCAATATGATGTTATATTTTTTCATGCATGTATGAATAACAACAATTGTAAACCGCTGTTCCATTACTTGTTGTTAGTTTTAGTTTGTTTATTTTGAACCAACTCGGCAGCAGAATTCTGCGTAACAGGAGAACATTGTATAGGTACTTTATTTCAAGTTTATTTACTACTTTACCTTTCATTGTTTATTAAGCTACAATAATTTGACCCATTCCTTGCTAACCCTGTCCACTAGACTACCATAGCCTGTATCGATAGACACAACATGATGTAGGCATTAACATGTGTATAATTTCATTATTTTCTAAATAATTTATTAATAAATCAACTTTGGAATGGATATCGAAAACTTAAATCCAGAACACATATGGAAATAAAGGGATCACACACAGAGAGACCACATAAATAACGGGCACGATACAAACGAATTATTAAGGTCAGGCTCAACTAAACATTATCCATAGGCGGCCAGTATAATCTTTTATGAATTTTCTTAATAATCTAAAGATCATTTTATGATTCTCTCATAGTAGTACGTCTGCAAAGTAACATATCCAGGCGATGACCCAACTTATTTCTTTCGTCACACACACACACACACACACACACACACACACACACACACACTGAAGCGTATCATCTCTGCTTTGTGCTTTCGAACCCTACCTTTGTAAACCCCAAAAATGCACTCGAACTACAACCCTTAGTGATAACGTACGTCAGTCATCTGCCCAATGTCAGTGCCTCTCTTCGGGTATTCCGTCTTCCACCAATACTCACTGCAGTTACCGATATCTCAAGATGGCGGACGCGTTTGGGCTCAATATTATGACCGTCGATTTTGTAAAAATAACGCATTTTTCTTCAGCCTTTCAAAACTTTTTTGGTGTATTACTTAATTTGGAATTGAACTGCTAAAAGTTGTTTAGATAATTTAGTCGCTAAATAGAGAACTAAGCTTTAAAAAACAGCGGTGATGTCGGTAATTGAAGAAACTGATATCCGTAACTGGTATTCAAGTCCTTGATAAGGATGTCCGTAACAGTTGATTTATGATATATCTTTGAAAAAGGAAGGAGATGGGGTAAATGTCAAGGAGACAACATCCAATATCCAGGTTAAAATGACTCAAAACAAAGCATCTAGGGGTCACCGTACGGTCTACAACACAGTGAGGAATCTCACACCATATAGCAAGCTCTAAATGGCCCCAAAAAAGTAAAAAGTGAATAAATCAATGGAAACAAACCACATCCAATTACCAAAATATCAAGAAACTAAAATTTTATAAGGAGACACAGATAAGCCAATGACCAACATATTCCTGACTTGGGACAGGCGCAAAAATTGCGGTGGGGTTAAACTCGTTTTCTTGGATCCAAACCCTCCCCCTATGTGTGGTGAATGGCTAAAAAATAAATGGGTACACAAAAAGACTCACAGTAAAAATCAAACTAGAAAAAAGTCCAACTTATCAAGACGAGTACCCTTACAATGAAGTACATAAAACATGAAGACAATACACACAGGTACTGTCCGGACAAATGCTCGCAGTTACTGACAGCCAGCTAAGGACATAATTTCCGTTGACTATGATATCAAGCCTTCTTACATATGAAACTTCAATTGAAATACTTCTAAATAGATTTGGTAAAACAACGTCATCAATTATGAAAGAAGAACATAATATTGTGCAATGCCAAATACTGCCAATATGAAAAAATCTTTGAATTTAGTTATGGTGTAAAGCATTTAGGAGATGATCAATATTTTTGCCAAAAAAAAACCAGAAGTAACGATTTAACAACAATGCTGTATTTATATCCTTTATGAATAAGTTTGTTCAACGGATTAATAAGTTTTGAAGACAATTTTTGAATTTATGCGCTTTATAAATGATATTACCATAGACGTTTGGATGTGAAATGCCTTTTGTCATTTTTCATTCTTGTTTTTGAGGATCAGAAGAACAAATGAACATATTTTGACTCAGTCGATCCTATGACCTTCTCCTGAGGTCAAGTTGACATGACCATTCTCCCGTTTTCAGTACCGTTTTTCTTATGAGCAGAATAAACTTGTGGTATTAAAATTTAATTTAATTTAATTCAATATTATTTTTTTCACAGACTGTAAGTTACCCAATAAGGCAGTATTTTTTTGTTTGGTGAAAGTTCTTCGTGGCAAAAATTGAGGGTTTGTACTGAACTGTGATTCAAAATTTTCTTTCTACCGAACAATACCTCAACGAAAAGGGGAGTGGGCATAAAACCGGAGTAACCCATCCATTATTTCGAAATGCCTGTGACAAATTTGGTGATAGCAGTTTTCATTTAGGTCATGCGCTGGAATGACTATATGTGCCCCCCACACACACACTCAGAGGATTCCCATCCGGACCAACTGCCAGTCCTCCTGTGTCCCCTCTGCAAAACAAAACTTTTTGTGAATAATTTAAATCCAGAGTCAGTTTGTCATCATGTAGGAAGAGTATTAAAATTTATCCTAATCTTGACATATCCACCACAGTGTGTTCTTGTGGACATTTATATTTCAAATTTGCTGGTATCGCTTGTCCACCTGCCACACATTTATAGAATTTTTGTAATACAATTATTCATTTTTGAATTTTACTCTTGTTGATATATTTTTGATAATCCAAATAAAACTTATCTAATAATTGTGTCTTACTGCTTACTACTTATATGACTCAGAGCCCAGCGGTACGAACTCGTCTGATGAGCCTTGATACATAGACTCTGTTTGCTCCACTGAGCATTTCGTCGTTTAGTTTTGATATTGAGCTATTTGGGCTCATTTGCCTCACTATGTAGACCGTCGTTAGTTTGATTTTCTATAAAAGGTTTGAGGCAAATAGACTCCTAAGCCTCACTTGGACAATGTCGTTGACCTTTGTGGATTCTTATTGAAGATTTTGGTGGCTAAATCAGACATTACAGTAAACACGAGAATACGGTGACACACAGACACCGGACCCTCCTGTTACATCTGAAAACGACCTTTTACTTGTTTGCGTGTTTGTTTGTTTTTATTTTTTTATGTTTTTTGTTGGTTTTTTTTTGCTGTTGTTGTTTTTCTTTTTCTTGGGGGGGGGGGTCTGTATACATATACGAGAAATAAGTGGGAAGTGATCGCTCACAAATGGTCCGATGAACAAACTTATTCATAAAGGATATAAATACAACATTGTTGTTAAATCTTTACTTCTGGTTTTTGTTGGCAAAGACATTGATCAGCTCCTAAATGCTTTCACCGTAAATAAATTAAAACAGTGTTTTCAAATTCGAAATGGAAACATACGTAGAAGTAATAAACTTACAAAATAAACACAATATATTAACGAAATTTGTAAATCAATTATACAATGTAGTTATGTGAAAGGTCATTGAGTGTACACAATGACTTTTTTTTAATTATTATACATTATATTTGTACTATCATTACTTCTCGACTATAATTTATTATTGAAAAGAATGAATAATCTTTGAACTTTACATTATCCTAAATTAAACAACACAATCCTTATAACCACGTGTACTGTTGCACGATTTTTTCTTAATTCAACGGACAGTTTTCATGTCATTTAAACCACGTGATTATTCTCATAGCAAAGTTTGTATTTCTGATTAAGGTTTATATATATATATATATAATATTTCTCCTGAAAGAGAAGTAAAGATAGAGAAATTTGATTTCACATGTAAAATGCTATAATCTCTGTAAAATTAACACTATATTTCTTACTCGTATGATACCCTGTTCATATTGAGTACTAATTATTCAGGGTACCAAGCTGTTAAAGCTGTAGCAGCTGGGTTATTGTTACAGCTTTGTTGAATAAATGATGTTATAATTTAAAAAAAAAAAAAAATAAAGACAGTTTTTCATCTTGGCAGTATTTGGCATTACACAAGATCATGTTCTTCTTTCATAACTGGTGATGTTGTTATACGAAATATATATTTAGATTTATTAAGTCTCCCAAACGGGGTTTGGGGAGACTTATTGTTTTACTACCGTTTCTTATTACTAAGTCTCCCAAACGTAGTTTGGGGAGACTTATTGTTTTTACTCAGCTGTTTTTATTCTTCCCTCTTCTTCGCCACTGAACTTGTCCGGAAGTTTTCTCGGAAAATATTGGTCTGATCTTTATGAATCTTCACAGGATGATGGATACCCATCCCGCGGGGTGCACTTGGGTCTTGAAATTTTCAAAATGGCTGCCGTTGCGAAAAAAGGTGGGAAAATTAAAAGTGCTCCAAATTGAACGAAACTTGACAGGAAGGATGTATACAAATAGTTAAACACATTTTAGGCCAAAAAATTTCAAAATGGCCACCGTTGCCATGGAAACTGAAAAAAGCGGGAAAATTAAAAGTGCTCCAAATTGGATGAAATTTCACAGATTGGTTGTTTAGATCGTGCTGAACTTAAATAAAAAGCCATCTCCTGTGTCCATGGGAGGTTTGGGAGACTTTTGTGTTTGTATCCAAACACAGGAAACCTAGTTATTATTATTATTCTTATTATTATTAAGTCTCCCAAACAAAGTTTGGGGAGACTTATTGTTTTTGTTGCGTTTCTTATTATTATTCTTCTTTCTTTATTCTCGTCCGCATGAACTTGTCCGAAAGAGATCTCAGAGACCATTTGACCTAAAGCTTTCAAATTTTGTAGGATGTTAGTCCCATATATCTAGTTGTGCAACATCAAAAATTTTACAGATAGGGGTCCATTAAGGGTACTTTTGGGGGGATCAAAAAGGGGTGGGGTCCTCCATGTTAACCCTATGGGAAAATGAAATTTTGAATTTTTTTCCTTTTACAGCTATTATGTATTAGTTAGGTTATAAGGGGAACCCCTGCTCAAATTTTATGAAAGGGGGTTTTATAATGCCTAGAAACCCGATATGGGAGTTCGTATGGGAGACTTTTGTGTTTCGCTTGCGAACACAGTTATATCTTGTTATTCTTCCGCCTTCTTCGCCACTGAACTTGTCCGGAAGTTTTCTCGTTGAATATTGGTCCGATCTTTATGAAACTTCACAGGATGATGGATACCCATCCCGCGGGGTGCACTTGGGTCTTGAAATTTTCAAAATGGCCGCCGTTGCCATGGAAACGGAAAAAAGTGCTCAAAATTGAACGAAACTTCACAAAAAGGATGTATACAAATAGTGGGACACATTTTTGGGCCAAAAAAATTCAAAATGGCCACCGTTGCCATGGAAACAGAAAAAAGGCGGGAAAATTAAAAGTGCATCAAATTGGATGAAATTTCACAGGAAATTCACAGATGGGTTGTCAAGATTGTGCTGAACTCAAATAAAAAGCCATCTCCCGTGTCCATGGGAGGTTTGGGAGACTTTTATGTTTGCATCCAAACATAGGAACACTAGTTATCCTTCCGTCTTCTTCGCCACTAAACTTGTCCGGAAGTTTTCTCGGAGAATATTTGTCCGATCTTTATAAAACTTCACAGGATGATGGATACTCATGCCGCGGGGTGCACTTGGGTCTTGAAATTTTCAAAATGGCCGCCGTTGCCATGGAAACGGAAAAAGGGCGGGAAAATTAAAAGTGCTTCAAATTGAATGAAACTTCACAAGAAGGATGTATACAAATAGTAGAACACATTTGTGGGCCAAAAAAAAAAATTCAAAATGGCTGCCGTTGCCATGGAAATGGAAAAAAGGCGGGAAAATTAAAAGTGCTCGAAATTGAACGAAACTTCACAGGAAGGATGTATACAAATCGTAGAACACATTTTTGAGCAAAAAAAAAATCAAAATGGCTGCTGTTGCCATGGTAACGGAAAAAAAGGCGGGAAAATTAGAAATGCTCCAAATTGGATGAAATTTCACAGATGGGTTGTCAAGATTGTGCTGAACTCAAATAAAAAAGCCATTTCCTGTGTCCATGGGAGGTTTGGGAGACTTTTATGTTTGTATCCAAACATAGGAACACTAGTTTCAACTAGTGTTCCTATGTTTGGATACAAACATTTAAGTTTCATTTGTAAGAAGGCATGATATCATAGTTTACAGAAACTAGAGGTACTGCTGAACGCAGGAGGGCCCCGCAATAGGCAGTCACTAATCCTTTGTACCAAATTATCAACATTTGTTTATGAAAATATTTTAAAATAAAAAGTTAAAAAGTTTTGGCAAACAGGAAGTAGTGGCATGGCAAACCTGAAAATAGCTTACAGGATACAACTCATCACCATGAAGCTTAACACCAAATATCAAATCATTCCCAGTTGTAGAAGCCCAGAAAACTTTGGTAAAAATTTTCATCCATAGAGTGGTATAATAAAAAGTTAAAGTATCGGCAAACAGGAAGTAGTAGCATGGCAAACCTGAAAATAGCTTAGACGTTACAACTCATCATCATGAAACTTTAGACTAAATATCATATCATTGCCAGTTGTAGAAGCCCAGAAAACTTTGACGAAAAAATTTCATCCATAGAGTGGTATAATAAAAAGTTAAAGCATTGGCAAACAGGAAGTAGTGGCACGGCAAACCTGAAAATTGCTTACACGGTTCAACTCATCATCATAAAGCATCAGACCAAATATGAAATCATTCCCACCTGTAGAAGCCCAGAAACTTTTGACGAAAAATTTTCATCCATAGAGTGGTTTAATAAAAAGTTAAAGTATCGGCAAACAGGAAGTAGTGGCACGGCAAACCTGAAAATTGCTTACACGGTACAACTCATCATCATAAAGCNATGTAGAAGCCCAGAAAACTTTGACGAAAAATTTTCATCCATACAGTGGTATAATAAAAAGTTAAAGTATTGGCAAACAGGAAGTAGTAGCACGGCAAACCTGAAAATTGCTTACACGGTACAACTGATCATCATAAAGCATCAGACCAAATATGAAATCATTCTCATATGTAGAAGCCTAGAAAACCTTGACGAAAAATTCTCATCCATAGAGTGGTATAATAAAAAGTTTAAGTGTCGGCAAACAGGAAGTAGTGGCATGGCAAACCTGAAAATTGCTTACATGGTACAACTCATCATCATAAAGCTTCAAACCAAATATGAAATCATTCCCACATGTAGAAGCCCAGAAAACTTTGACGAAAAATTTTTATCCAAAGAGTGGTATAATAAAAAGTTAAAGTATTGGCAAACAGGAAGTAGTGACATGGCAAACCTGAATATTGCTTACACGGTACAACTCATCATCATAAAGCATCAGACCAAATATGAAATCATTCCCACGTGTAGAAGCCTAGAAAACCTTGAAAAATTCTCATCCATAGAGTGGTATAATAAAAAGTTTAAGTGTCGTCAAACAGGAAGTAGTGGCATGGCAAACCTGAAAATTGCTTACACGGTACAACTCATCATCATAAAGCTTCAGACCAAATATGAAATCATTCCCACATGTAGAAGCCGAGAAAAATTTGACGAAAAATTTTCATCTATAGATTGGTATAATAAAATGTTAAAGTATCGGCAAACAGGAAGTAGTGGCACGGCAAACCTGAAAATTGCTTACACGGTACAACTCATCATCATAAAGCTTCAGACCAAATATGAAATCATTCCCACATGTACAAGTCCAGAAAACTTTGACCAAAAAAATTGTTGACGGACAGACGGACGAACAGACGGACGGACGGACGGACGGACAAAGTGAAAACTATAGGGCACCCGCATCTCGATGCGGGGCCCTAATTATGTCCTTAGCTAGCTGTCAGTAACTGCGAGCATTTGTCAGGACAGTACCTATGTGTATTGTCCTCATGTTTTATGTATTTCATTGAAAAGGTACTTGTCTTGATAAGTTGGACTTTTTTCTAGTTTGATTGTTACTGTGAGTCGTTTTGTGTAATTATTTTTAGCCATTCCCGACACACAGGGGAGGGTTTGGATTCAGCAAAACTAGTTTAACCCCACCGCAATTTTTTTGCCTGTCCCAAGTAAGGAATATGTTGGTCGTTGGCTTGTCCTTGTCTTCTTATAAAATTTTAGTTTCTTGATATTCGGGTTATTGGATGTGGTTTGTTTCCATTAATTCATTCACTTTTTACTTTTTGGGGCCATTAAGGATTTGCTATATGGTGTGAGGTTCCTCACTGTGTTGAAGACCTACGGTGACTTCTAGATTGCTTTGTTTTGGGTAGTTTTAACCTGGTGGTGGGATGTTGTCTCCTTGACATTTACCAATTTTCCTTTTTTTCATATCTATGTCCAATAAAAGAAATCCACCAGAACAGGTCTTTGAACTTCTTTGAGACATCACAATGAATGGGCTACGAAGGCTACGATATATATTATCTAATCTTATGACAAATATATTTGACAAGGCAGTTGGATGACGTGGAGGCGGTGTATGTAAAATACTTCGCACAACTCAAGTTTCCTTATTCCAATTACTGCCTGGTATATGAAATGTCTTGAAACCTGAGCAATACATTAAAAAATCATACCAGTTACGGATATCTTCATTTCCAGTTACGGACATCAACGATCGCGAAAAATTTTTTTCTTCAGTTACCGACATAACCCACGGTTTTTGTACCGCTATTTGCTCTACTCGGTGATTCAATAATTTACGAAACCCGTAAGCTTCCAGTTCGAAATTTGGAAATGTATTAAATAAGACATAGAACATGGCGGAATTATCTGTTATTATTACAAACTCGACTGTCATAATATTAAGCCGAAACGCGTCTGCCATCTTGGGATACATGTATCACATTTACCCCAGTGAATACTCAAACTGAACACCACAATATAGATGAAATACTGCCGTTGCGTTATTCCCTATGTAAATAAAAATAATAAAAAAAATAATAATAATAAAATCAACATAAATGTGAGAGAGAGCAGCTAATGTATAAATAATGGGTTCATTACTTAAGGGTGTATTCTGGTGATGTTTCAGTCTCGTTGATATCTCGTTTGGTAATAATTTAAAAATTTTATGTACAATAGCAATGAACTAAAAAATTGATGTTTATCTCTAAATTGTGTCAAAAAAGTATTCATTTCTATCAAGTGGTTTCAGAGTAATCTCAAATTGAAGACTAATGTCCTAATTGGCGGTTGGAATCATGTCAATTTTTCACAAAATTGGGTTGGGTTAGACAAAAAGAACATTTTATGAAAGAATATGCAATAATGATTTATTTTTGCTTTTTCATGAATAGTAATAAATATTTTTGCAATAAAAAATCACAAAAGAAATGAAGTTTAAGCCATTATCTGTATAAAAAATTTAGAAAATCTACATTTTTAGGGAAATATGGAAATGCTGAAATAGCCCCTAAAAAGCATGAAAATGGGACAAAATTTTCTTATATCAATACCAACATAAAATTTTTTGGGGTCCAGATTTGTTCATTCCTTCTATTCACAGCTTTTCGGGAGGTATAAGAAAAAAATAGATACTCTAAGCTAAATTTTTTCAATGAAAAAAGTAAAAAAATGGACAAAACTGCCGAAAAATGCGCAATTGTGCTAAAATTGGTCACTTTCAAATAGCTGTAGCAAAATAATTTGCACAGCAACCTATGAATTTTTCTTTGTATATTTAATTTATAGGGTAAGAACATAGCAACAATCAAGGTTTGAAAAAAAGTTTAATACTTTAAAAATTTGGCCCCTCACCGGGGTACATTCTTAAACTTTCATTTACTGGTTGATTTCTATTTGTTCCTGGATACAACTGTAGCTACAGATACATCATTTAATGCATGAAGGGTATATTACCCGAAAGAGTTCATGTAAACATACCCGTAGTATTTCTGAGTTGAAGTGCGAACTTACCAGATGGAAGTCTGTAAAAAACAGAGATTTTTCCTGTTGGGTCTATGGCCATTCTTTTGATGCATTCGTAACGGTTGCCTCTTAGTCTGAAACATATCATTCAAAAATTGTCAACACTTTGTTTCTTTCCATGATCATTACAGACAGTTAAGGTAGACTTTTTTAGAGGGTTTTGAAAATAAATCTACATTGTTTATATTGTTCTTACTAATTAAAAGAGATCTATTTCAGTAAATTACCAGTCGAGGCTGAGATCTTAGTAAATATAAATGTTTATTATTTTAAGGTTAATGAAAACAAAATTTCCGCGACTTTGATTTGCGTATACTGTTCAACACAAGTCGGATGCGGAACTTTCTTTATTTTCCGACCAAAATATGGTTATTTCGTCTTTTTCATAAACAAAAGCCTAATCACTTGACAAATATCGACTTCAGATCACTGCGAATCTGTACAAAAATTATTTCTTGTTAAACTTCATTCTCTCTTCATAAGCTTAAGACCTTTAGATTTTCAGAAAGCTGAATTGTGTGTCTTTTAAATATAAACAAAATAAGTTATCTCATTCGAAAGCTAAATTATTTTTATGTTTTTTAATTCACTATAAATGTCGCAGAAAATGGTTTCGGCATTCTTAAAAAAAAAAAAAAAAAAAATCGGCGACAAATCATTCTTGTATCAAACATATCCTCAAAATAACTTATAAGATAAACATCCGGCTCGAAATTTCTGTTAGGCTCAGAAATGTTTCCTATATACACGTACACAAATGATGTGGATTTGTATCATAAAAGTATCGTTTCCGCTAAAATTGATTAACTAATTCTCGTCTTGAAAAGACTGGCATACTGCTCACTTAACGTTTAGCCCTAATCAATCTTATTTTTTTTCAAAGGAAGTTCTTTTAGTTGAGTAACCTTTTGCCTAGGACAACCCATTGATGACTTTCCATTTCCAAAATCGCACTGGTCGCTTGTTTATGGAAAAAGCAATACACTTTGCATGTCAAATGTACAACTGAACAAACCATAAAAATTGACAATGTCAAAGCAAATATATTTTCAGCGATGTCAGAAGAAAAACGATTTCCTTATCTCGAAAGAAATATTTCTAAGATTTAAAGAATTTTTCTACTTTATCTACTTACCTTTGTACCAAAAATGGTCCATCACTAACATAGCATTCTATAACTTCTCCAGTACTGGTAAATAATTTCGATGGATGTTTACATGAAAAATGGCTGATTCCACCTTTCCCTGGTCCAAGCACGCCTACCAATCGTCCATATTCTTGTCTTGTGCACGGAAAACTGCAACTGGCATCAACTTAAAAAAAAATCATGGAATACATTTTGGACACCATAAAAATCTGTTTTTCAAAGAATTTGTCATCTTACTCTTAATCTTTAGAAAAATTTAGGCTAAATATGCTTGCAATGTTTCACACAAATCCGAAAAAAAAAGGAGCGGGCAACTAGGAAGAAACCTTTATCTAAAATAATAATTATGAGCCTCTAAGAAATTCCAAAAATCAACTTGAAGGTTTGATCGCTCGAACGGAACACACGTCAGGTGAAATATTAGTCATAACTTAACTGTCAATGAAGATACATTGTTAAGCTGGACTTCAGCTGTAGAATCTTACTTCAATAAAACTGAATGACAAACAACTTTTCTTTGATTGTAGGTCACAAACCCAAATTAATGTCATAGTGAAATCTATTCAAATACCGGGTCAACTTTTAAAACATGGCACAAGCTTAATCGAGTTGAAATAAAATGTTTTAGATATAATCCTTATGCCATAAAAATACTGTTTTTGGAAGAAATATCGTTTTTTTCGCTGTCCAAGCTTTCAATACAATTTTCATGTGTGAGTTATCATTACAAAGTGGAAATAGGGGCAAGAATATAAACCCGTGAATTAATCACATTTTACAACTTCCTGTTCAAGAAATGATAATATAGAACCTTCAAAATTACCAGTCTAACTAAAATTCGATGGCTGCAGTTGCTCCTCTTTTTTATTTTTTATTTTTTATGTCGCTTGTGGGTCCCACAAGCGACATAAAAAATGAAAAATAAAAAAGAGGAGAAAGTGCAGACATCGAATTTTAATTAGATTGCAAAATTACTGGCTAATGCAAATTAAGAGTTTGGTCGATTTTCTCTATGATTATTTTTGTTGTGTAGTTGTGTTTTATAGATACTATTTTCAATTTTCAACTAAATCTGTCGAATGAATAAGACGTGCTGATGGTCGTGGAAAAATATACATGTGTACGAGGTAATCGAGGGCCGACAAATGCTTGATTGGAAACATTTGTTATTTCGTCAAAAATGCATTGTAAGCAGCGCTTGACCAGTTTCCTTGTTGAGCATGTTGTCAAATATCATACTTTTCTTTTGGTACAGATTGGCAGTCCTACTTGGTTGGAATGTTTTGTAATATGTAAAGTTGTTTTTTTCATGGTACTGTTTGCGAAGATGAGTCATAGATCGTCATATACATGTAGTCATGAAATGGAAGACACCCGGCTTGTATGGCATTCAAGAATCCACTACCAGTAAAAAAGATGTCGATTAGTTGCACATTCCTCATATAACGATGTTTTGTTGCTTTGATTTCACTACTTCTCTCGCACACCCGGATGAACTATAACTTCAAACCGGAAAACATCTTCCACGGCGGGTGGGAGAAGATTCATACCAATTCATAATTTGTGCGATTCTTTAGATGCTGTTCTGTGTCAAATTTCATCAGCTTCTTACTGGCTGTGAGACGACATCATCGTTCTTTGACCTTCTTAAAGAGCTTAACAGACAATCCATTGCGTATCAATAACTTGTAGACCTTCAAGTTCATACATAGAAAAAGCTACTGCTGCTGGTCTCCACAGTTGATTTGTCTGTTTGACACAAATTCCATCATCACAACTTGCACAAACTTTGGGTTTCTTATCAAACTTCCAAAGAAATGAACCTAAATTGATTGAAACTATCAGAAGTTTCTTCTCTTGTACCCCATTGGGATATGGATGGAATAAATAAAACAAAGTTCTGTTCCGTGATGCTAATCATTGTGAAATGCTGGGCTAACATCTTTATACCAATATTTTTGAATTTAAGGTAAATGTTAAACATTTAGAGCAAACGTTGATCATTTGAGTCAAAGGAAACATATTATTTTTGATCTAACAAATGGGTTTTCTTGTTTTGGTGACATATTTAATAATGATTATGGCTACATGAATTATAGGTTGATTTTTTTTTCACAATATTTGCCAACTTTATTTCAAAAATGCGGAGAAAAGACGCAGTTGGTCCTAAGCTCGCTTTTTAACCTTTGAACTTTATGACGCTGAAACCTTGGTATCAGCATATATTTATAATATAACAAAGTCCCATGACCAAATATCTTCACTCTGATTGGATAAAAACGTCTTCAGGTACAACAAATTGAGGTTTCTAAAAGGGGTAATATCGTACCATGTAAGGTAAATAAAAAGTTGCATTAATTCTTCGACTGTCTGGAAATAATTTTGTAAATGTGCGATGTACGAGTACGAGGAATAATAACATCATAATAAATAAAGTGTACTTTTCTTTATCGATAAAAGAGCATATTATCAAACTGCATTCACCAGTTTCCCACAGATTGTCAGGTTATGTGGGTCAAGCGACTAAAAATATTTCAATTGATGTTGTATTTTTCCAAATTTTCCTTAAATTTCATGTACGAACCTTCTGACATGATTAAGAAAAAAATATATAAAATTTGTTATATCAAGAAAACAATGAAAGTGTGTATGATTAATAGAAGACTCGATCATGATACACGACAAATGTACACACCGTGTGTATTGTTTTCTCAGGTAACAATAAATAGATTATAAAAAAAAGAGCAACGGACAATTGTAATATTCTGCTTTAAAAATTCTTAGAAAGCACAAGGACTGACAATATTGTTATAAATATCCAATTTATTTAAATTGTTGCTTATCAGGTAAATATCCCGGGGTAAATTAAATATGTTGCTACTAAATCAAAATTCACAAAGCGGATGTGTCCTAAATGAATAGAGTGCATTTTGTATACTTTTGAGAGATTTTCGCTTTCAAATTAAATATTTTTTATTTTAACAGGTCATATCGAGGTTTACATTTTTTTTTTTTGCTTCATTCCCTTTTCTGTATTTTATTATGTATACATATTGCTATTATCTTAGGTACCCACTTTCAAATATTGCTGCGGTCAAGGAAGTGGCAAAACTTTTATTGTCATGAAGTCAAAATTAACACCCCAAGCTTACACAATGTGTAAGATTCGTCGATGCGAAATGTCTTCATCGTAGATATATCAGACGTGAAAACCTGACAAATGTATACAATGTTGTCTTTGCACGACGGCGAGTCAGCTTAGGGTGTAAATCTTAATTTCGGTAAACTGAAAGTTTTGCCACTTGCTTGACCGCAAGAATATTTTGGTTTTCATTTATGTCTAAGAAATACTTCCTAATTGGCAATGAAGGCTACGATTTTTCTTCTATTTTTGGGGAATTTAAATGTCATTTGCAGGATTTTACAATTTTTCTTTATTTTTCTGACAAAGGAACAACAAAGGAAATGCGTTTGTCAATCTAACTGAAACCTTTCAGTGTTGTCTTAAAAACTCGCCACTGAAACATGCATACATGTACCAAATACTAAGTTTATCAATCAAAAGTCTGAAGCATATATTTAGGGGGAGATAAGAAAGGGGTATATTAAGCGAGAGCACGCCTGCTATAATGCAGAACTCAGGTTCATGGTCTGCACTCCCTAACTTGGACTTTTAGATTGATCCCGGTATGGGCATTTACTGGTTCCCCATTCTGAGCACTAAGAAAACAGAAATTTTCTGATGTGAATTTCTTAAAAACTGAATTGTTTCTGAGAAAATCAAAGTTGTCAATATTTGAAGCAACAGAAGGGAAATATTTTGAATCATTTCTAAACAGGGTTGCCCTACGGAAATTAAATATTTCTGTCAGTGACAGGCAACTGATTCCATGGTTCTTAAGTAAAATTACTGATAGTATAACATAATTTGTTTTATATCAGATGATTTATGAGATACATTGATCAATAAAAAAATTACTAAAAGTTAAACTCATCCTTCTATGTGAATAAAACACTTACTTTGAAGTTCTGCACATATTTTTGTTTGTCCACACCCAAGAGGGATAACTCTTACAAAGTGACAAATTAGGGAGTGCAGACCATGAACCTGGATATCATCTATTGGGACAGAGGTCATGTTCCCAATCTCGAATGCGCACTTTAAAATTAATATGGTGAGTTAGGGGACAATTATTTGATATTCAGAGAGAGACTTAGGCGATTTTCCTATTTTTTTTTTTTTTTTATTTTCAAGAAAATATCGAACAAATTATTTATTTTCACCAAATGCTCCAACTAAATTATTTATTTGCATTTGCAACAAAACATTTATTCTTCAAAATCGCCCAAGCCCACCCGACCCCTGAAAATCAAATGGTCGTCACCTTAAGAAAGAGGATACAATGTCCCCTAAGCTTTAAGAAAACAAGATGTAAGTTTATCTGCCTGCGAAATTACTATTTATGAAAAGAGATGCCTGCAAAATTAACATTTTTGAAAAGAGATTGTGATAATTGAGTTTTTTAAAAGTCACTACAATAGAATGGCGTCCGTCGTCATATTCACATTATATACAGACGAGCACGCCTGGTCTCTAATTGTAAGGTTATGATAGGAAATAACAGAGTTGTAAATGCATTGTACTGTTAACGTTTTTTTAGGGGAGTTGTCACAATAAAATGCCAAGTTCAAACAAAATTACATATACGTTCTGACTGTAGCATCGCTTCGTAGAATGTTTTGAAGAACAAAGAAAATACACCTATTTTACTGCGTCAACTATCTTTTTTAAAGATAGTACTTGTTTTTTAATTCTTAATTTATTTATCCTTAATTTGCATGCTTTAATATTTGATTCATATAATCATTTTGGCACGACTTTGTATTGTAAACATGTTACAAGACAATAATGGGTGTTTATTACCTACAAATGTGTGTACAGTGCCATGAAGAATTATGGTGAAAATTCAATCCTGTTTTCGCTTTATCTCCCTTAGTTTTTAGGAACTTGACCATAGGAAGGTTCAATACAGTCCAATACAGACGGGTTTCGGCTTCTTCGTCAAAATAAGCCACGTTTTAACTGTCATGCCGGCAGATCAAAACATATATTTGAGTATTAACATATATATTGAGTATATTGTGATTAACTTGGACTATTTCCCTTTAACGAAGAGTATTACATTAATTCAAATTTGGCTTTGCTCCAGTTAATCCAGGACAATTCATTTTCAACAAATATGAAAAATGTTTAGAGTTTTAAGAAAATATCATGTTGCTATGTCAGTATTATACATATAAAACTATCTGTTGTCAACTGAAAGGTATAGTGATTATAGGGATAAGAAAGTTCAGTAGATACACAAAATGTCAACGAGGTTAGTGTATAAGCAGGTTAAATATTCTGGTCTTACCACAAGTAATACATAAGTGAAATCTGAAAGATCTGCCACTTACCATTAATTAAATATGCCATATTTAAAGTTTCAAAAAGTTTCATGCCAAGGTGAATGAATCAAAACGTCGTGCCACAATGATTACATTTTTGTATATGAATCCAATATAAAAGCCTACCAGTTATCACTCAAAAAATGCATTCAATGAAAAAGCATTATTTTTGGATAAGTAGGTCACATGCACAGGACAAGGGCAGGACGTTGGATATAATATGGTACAAATTGAAAATTCCTGCCATATGAAATACACACGTGAAATATGCAGGAGGATAAAAATGGTAAAGTAGACCACAATTTACAGGTTAAAATATTGAATTTTGTTCTTCCTCTACCGGATTTGTCTCTGTAACCGGAGTTGACATATTCAACACGGCGGGTGTCTAATAAGAATGGTGAATAAAAGAAGCATGGGATCCTTACTCCACCGGTACACCTTATCTCAAGCATTTTTTGGGGGGTCTGTGTTGTTCATCTGTATGTGTGTCTTCATTTTTCTTTTTTGTCTTGTGCTCATGTCATGTTCTTGTTTCTTAGTGTTTCCGACGTTGTCGTTGTCCATGGATTGTACGTTCTTTTGACTGATGGTTCGGTTCTCACTTACTTTACAAAATAAAAACAAACTTAATATGACGAAATCGAACATAGAGGCGAAACGCTACAAGTTTCGGTCATATGGCCTTCAAACAGGGGGCAACCGTATAGACAATTAATGAATGCTTTTACAATGACGAAAGAAAGCACACCCTGACATATACCACCCTCATAACGAAGCTAACAAAACATTATTATACGCAGCTTTAAGTTCATAGTTTTTCAGAACGAACACATGGCAGCATTTTTCCAGTATTCACACCCTATTGCGGACCCAAGAAAAGGGAAGAGTTTCAAAAAGCACCATGATACTAGCTTTTTCAAAATTGCTATTCCTCTATCCCCCAGTAGGGATAGGGGCATTAGACAAAGTAAGCGTCTTGTCCTTTTACTTTGGAAACTGATAAAGTAGTAAGACTTGCATACATCATCAAACTTAAACATTGTTTCACTTTGACTACTGAAAACTTAGTGTATGTAGTTGGTTATAAAAGCTGCAAGATGATTTATGTCGATGAGACTACTGAAAATTGGGTAATCGTTTTGTCGAACACAGGTAGAGCATCACAAATGGAAAAAAAATGGCCAGTAGATAAACGTTTTCGACGAGCTAACCATAGCACACGGGACAGTCATTTTTAAAAATGTCTTTATACAAAACAGTTCGGTTGAGAAACAAAGACAGTTTCTTGAACAAAAAATTATCCATTTTCTTTTTCCAGTCCTTGTAACATCATTCTTTGATTTTCTGCCCGGTTGCCGCCTAGTAAGGCGTTTTGTCTCTGTGTCCATTTTCTAATTTTTAGTGTTTTTTATTTTGTAAATTTTGTCTTTTTTACCTTTTAATTGTAGCCAATATTAGTAAAAGAGATTGAAATTTTTCAGTGGTTTCGATTTGTACTAAGCTTGACGAATACTTCAGATCTTTATAAGTTGTCGTAAAATTGATATTTTTTATGGAAGTTACTGTGAATTTTTCTTTTGCATATGCGAATTTCGACAACTTATTTCCTTTCAGTGCAGATGAAATTAAAACTTTTAAAACTAGAGGCTCTCAAGAGCCTGTATAGCTCAACTGGTCCATGACTGGCATAAACTGCAGCCCAAATTAACCCAATGTTAAAGTGTCTCATTTTCTAGAAGTTTCAAAGGAGAAAATCTTTGAACGTGTTTTCCCCATAGGGTCCAATGTTAAACAATGGTCCCCGCTGGTGGCCATCATGGATGAGATGCAGACTTGTCAGACATAATTTTTTAAGAAGACCATTAAAGGCCTATTGTGACTAAGTTGTGATTCCAACTGACCAAGTAGTTTCAGAGATAAATGTCTTTGAACGTGTTTTTCCCATAGGGTCCAACGCTAAACTATGTCCCCCACTGGCGGCCATCTTGGAATACATGCTGACTTACCAGAAACATTCTTCGATAGGTACCAACTATTGACAGTTGTCACCAAGTATGGTTCCAATTGGACAAGTAGATTCAGCAGTTTCCACAGTAATTTTACTCCCCACTATCCATTACAACCCATTTTAGACCATCATTCAAAAATAAATTTGGGCAGGGGTTCCCCTTTTTAATCTCGTTTAAAGATATTTCTTATATTGTGAAGAAACACATCGCTACATCAATATCTATTGGGAAATCGAATTTTATTGAAATTGGACAATGTTGAATTTTCCCGCCTTTTTAGGTGGCCATTTTGAAAATGGCATTCGACAACAAACAATTTTCAACATCAGTATTTGAGAAGTTGCAACATCAATATCTATTTGGAAACCACATTTTCATTGAAATAGGACAATGTTGAATTTCCCCGCCTTTTTGGCAGCCATTTCGAAAATAGCATTCAAAGAACAATTTTTAACATCGGTTTTGAAGTTGCAACATCGATTCCTATTTGGAAACCAAATTTCATTGAAATCGAACAATGTTGAATTTTCCCGCCTTTTTTGGCGGGCATTTTGAAAATGGCGGTCAACGTACGATTTTCAACACCACTTTTGAAGTCACCACAGCATTTCAAACATTTTATCATTTTACACTTAACCTTCATCTTCTATAGTTTTGGAAATAAAAGATGAAAATTGTGAAAAAAGGGCAATAACTCCTACAAAGGTTTTTGGATTTTATCCAAATTTTCAGGGTGGGTAGATCTTGATATGCTGAACATTTTTGCAATTCAAAGTTTTTTGATAAAAAATACAAAACATTAAAATTTTGAAAAATTTCCGGAAAAAGGGCAAAAACTCCAAAACTGGTAATCAGATTTTCTTCAAGATTGCAGGGCGGGTAGATCTTACCATGCTGATCACTTTTACCCCATGTCAGATTTTTGATATCTTTAACGGTCTTCTAGTTATTTCCCAAAAACTGCAATTTACCCCTATGTGCTATTTTTAGTAACGGCAGCCATGTTGTTTGGTCCTCGGACTAATCGAACATAAATTTTAATCTACATACCCTGGTAATAATTCAGGCCAAGTTTGGTTAAATTTGGTTCAGCGGTTTCAGAGGAGAAGATTTTTGAAAAAGTTTACGACGGACGGACGGACGGACGACGAACGGACGGACGGACAGACGCCGACGGAGGCCAAGTGATGGCAATAGCTCACATGGCCTTGTAGGCCAGGTGAGCTAATAATTAGTTTCTTTTCGGTTATACCAAACATCCGAATGAAATTAATAAATTTTGAAATTCAAAGATTATCAACATTGAAACTTAAAATGCAACCAAATAAATTATGATTATCAAAATGTGTCTCAAGCAACAGAATATATCGTGAAAGATATATTGTTAATGAGGAAGATAAAATGTAAACATTTACAATGAAAAGATATGAGGTACAAAGTCTCTAAAAACACAAAGTAAAACCAAGTAATCGAACAACGCCTTTATTGTTGTTCATGATCTTGAAGTCACCATGAGGTATTGAAGCTCCATCGATGAGCTTTGCTCATACCTTATAGAAATTTCAGACGGTCATTAACATCGGGTGCTGTATACAGAGCAAGACATGCTACCCTTCCGAGCACCTGATGTCACTCTTTTTGAGTTTCCACATTGTTATTGCTTTACTTTTTATTGTTGTATTTGTACTGTTTGTGTTTTGTGGTTGTGTAGTGTCACTGGTGTTCAGTCTTCTTGCGCGCTTGCCTATGCCTTGTCTCTGGACTCTGATTTATGTAATCTTGTGCCATGTTTCCTTCAGTATTGTACTGCCGTTTTTTAGTGGAATTCATTGATTGATGGCGAACAACTCCACGCCTATATAACCAAAGACCGACATAACTGTGAATTTATTTTTTCTGCATATGTGCATATCGACAATTTATGTCTCTTTAGTGGAGATAAAAATCTAACTGTTTGGAAGACCATTTACTCAAAAATGTTCAAAAAGTGATAGAGAACAAATAACCAATATGATCTAAATGTAAAGCAAAAATCAGCTAAGGACAGAGCTTTGCATGAGGGAGATACTCCTTAGTTTCAACAAAATTGCAAGGTTCCATATAGAATGTATCTTCTTATTGTAATGGATGGGGATGGTCAACAAACATAAAAATAATTGGCAAAGTGTAGGATGTTGGAATGGTCGTTTTAGAAGTTATGGAAAGTTTATGATAAAGCAAACAAGGAAAACATTGCTGATTACAAATGTGTGTGCAATAAATGGAAACATTAAGCATGTTGTATTCTTATCACTCGCGTTCTGCCTAAACAATACCATTTGCTACCGCAAAGAGGCGTCGATTAACTTAAAAATATCTAAATTTTTATCAGTTATAATACTTTAAAGTCGCATGGGGAGAAAGGACTAAATACTTATTGATATAGCATATAGTTTCGTCTATATTGTCGGTAAAAATGCATTCAGACACAAACTGTTCTTTGTTTCACAATTCGAAACTGGACACTTGTCCCAACCAACCCAATTAAATACTATTCGAAGCAATAAAAATTGGAATCGCTCACCTTTGTAGAGAAAACCAAGAAGTAAAACCAGAAGACATCCAAGCATGCTGACGAAAATATAGGACACTTTCTATTGTGCGACAAGAAATTTGTAAAAGAAATATTAGTGTGATTGATTGTAATCATTAGGGTGGTTAAAAATATTTTTATTGCGAGGAGCTACTGGCATATATAACAGGACATATTAATGGTTGATTATAAATTACAGAATATTCACCTGAAGTGTATGACAAGTCTACCTTGAGACGTTATACTGCTTGATTAATTGGTTGTAAATTCATCTGGTGGACTAATTTTGTGTATGATTTTTCAACAGATCATCTAATTATAACATTTTGAACAGCATATACATGAGGTTACACGACTAGTATTGCTGTTCGAGTGATATTTTACAGATTTTGCAATGTAATATAGCACCTGAAAGGTCAAATATCTATACACTATCAACAGATTTATTGTAATTCAGATAGTAATCCCACACTGGTCATTCGGCTAAACGGGTAAATTGTCCGTTAATTTTGTTTTATATGTGGTTACAACGGTGATGTGTCCGTTGATTGGAGTAGGTTACAGTCAGTTAATCAGAATTTATCGTAATATCAACATAAATGTCAATCAAAATTGGCTCTTTTCATATCGATTGCAATTTATAGGAAACTAGTGAATGTGTCTACCAGTGTAAAAATAATGGGTGAATATTGTTGTGATAACATTTTTTGTAGACCTTGCTCCATTTAAACGTATTTTAGAAAGGCGTGTTACTCCTCACTATTTTTTTACCTTTGCAGATGTAAACAAACTTTAGGTTTTAGTGTCTTATAAGTAAAATACCAAAGGAAACATACATTTATAATTATCCTATGAAAAACATGAATAAGTACCACACACTGCCTTAACAACGTAAAGCACTGATTTATATTTTTGCAGATAATCAAGAATTATTGAAAACCCAGTCAGTTAATCGAAAGGCCCACGAAACTCAGTCCGTTAACTAGGTCAGTTGAGAGTAAATGTAAAAGTTGTAATGTCGTTCGCCGAAGCAGACTCGAAGTAAGGGTTATTATCCATTATCTTTGGTCGTTTAGCCGTGTCATCTGTTGGTATCTTCTTCTGTATTTGAATTTATAAGCCAGCTTCCAACTAAATTTTAGAATATAAAAAAAGGTTTTAGTTATACAGCATCTTTCAGTTAATGGTCTTCCAAATGTTTAGATTTGATCTGCACTGAAAAAAGAATAAGCTGTCGGAATAGCCATCTTCAGTAACTACATGTAACAGTAACTTTAACTTCGGTATTATTTAAAAACGGTTAACCGGGTCTATAATAATTGATTACATATTCCAACCCAACTTATAGGTACATGTCTTTTTGTGTATTTTTGTCTAGCCATTCATCACACATAGGGAGGGTTTGGATCCAAGAAGACGAGTTTAACCCCACCGCAATGTTGGTCATTGGCTTGTCCTTGTCTTCTTATAACATTTTAGTTTCATGATATTTGGGTTATTGGATGTGGTTTGTTTCCATTGATTTATTCACTTTTTTACCTTTTTGGGGCCATTTAGGGCTTGCTATATTGTGTGAGGTTCCTCACTGTGTTGAAGACCGTACGGTGAACCCTATACTTTGTTTTTGGTCGTTTTAACCTGGATATGGGATGTTGTCTTCTTGACATTTACCCCATTTCCTTTCTTTTTCATATGAAATCATTTTGTGCACCTTTTATTTGATATATCATATTTCTGAAATTAGAAGTCAACATATTCGAAAATAAGTCTTTGATAGATTGCATCTTAACTTTCCGGAAGTCAGGTGTCAATTATCGAGTACTTTATGATATATTCATTTTCTGATTTTAGAGGGTCCCTAGTCAACAAAAGTTCATTCTAAGATGCCATTCCAACGTCTAGGTAATCAATGAAAAGTGTGCACCTTGCACTTGAATTATTATCATACTTACTTTAGAACTCCACAGAATCGAAAAAGCTCATAGTCACATTCAAAATAAACTTTACAAATGGGGGTAATAACACAATTACTGAACTATGGTGGCTTGTTTGTGACATCTCGTCTTTCGCCTTTTCTCCCGAAAAGGCGATAATTATCGGGGCGAAAAGACGTAAAGACAACAAATTATAACCCGCCAAAAAGTGACATTAATTTGCCTTCTTTTCGTTTTGTCGTCTTTTCGTCTCACAAAATATCGTCTTTTCGCAGAGCTAATTTGAGTCTTTACAACCCGAAAAGATGAAAAGACGACAGAAAGATGAAAAGACGACAGAAATTCGAAAAGACGACAGAAATTCGAAAAGACGACAAAACGAAAAGATCTTAAGGTCTGTGATTAGCGGGTTTTAGTTTGTCGTCTTTTCGCCCCGCTTGAGTGTTTTCATCTTTTCGCCACACTAACTTGCGTCTGTGTGTCTTTTAACCGCGCTAATGTGCGTATTTTCGCCCCGAAAAGACGACACAACGAAAAAACGAAAAGACAAAATGGCACAAACAAGCAACCATTAGCATCTTGTTGCAACAGTCTAGTACGTCCACTTCTTTTTATTTTATACAGACTCTCAATGAGCAGAAAATAGCTTACTTATTAATCCACAACTACATCATAACTTTATTTCACAGTAGTCACTTTGTTTGAGTGTGGAATTGTCAAATACAATCTGAAGAACATGACTGTTTGTTTATAAATGCCGATTAATAATATCAGAGAAGATTCTGGAAGGTGTTTTCCTTACGGACCAATGCTAAACTTTGATCCCACTGGTGGGTATCTTGGATGATTTGATGATCTACCGGGAATCATTTTGAAGGAAACTCTTTAAGGAATATTGCGAAAAAATTGAAGATAAAAGTCGATTGAAGGAGATTTCACTAAAGGTATCTTCCCCACTGACGGCTATCTTCCAACGTATCCCATCTAAGACTTTTGTGATCAAATTGTGTTAAATCATTGGAAGTATTCCCATACTGCCCAACATTAAGCTATATTTTCCACTGTTGACCATAATGGACTTACTCGGACGTTTGTGACTTATTTACACAATAATACAAAAATTATTATGATCAAATTTGGTATCAAAACTCTTCAAGGAATATTGTGAAAAAAATTGAAGTTAAAAGACGATTGAAGGAGATTTCACTAAAGGTATCTTCCCCACTGACGGCTATCTTCCAACGTATCCCATCTAAGACTTTTGTGATCAAATTGTGTTAAATCATTGGAAGTATTCCCATACTGCCCAACATTAAGCTATATTTTCCACTGTTGACCATAATGGACTTACTCGGACGTTTGTGACTTATTTACACAATAATACAAAAATTATTATGATCAAATTTGGTATCAAAACTCTTCAAGGAATATTGTGAAAAAATTGAAGTTAAAAGACGATTGAAGGAGATTTCACTAAAGGTATCTTCCCCACTGACGGCTATCTTCCGGCGCATCCCAGCTAAGACCTATTGTGATCACATTGTGTTAAATCATTGGAAGTATTCCCATACTGCCCAACATTAAGCTATATTTTCCACTGTTGACCATAATGGACTTACTCGGACGTTTGTGACTTATTTACACAATAATACAAAAATTATTATGATCAAGTTTGGTATCAAATGGGCAAAAGTATTTAAAGGAGAAGATCTCTAAATGTCTTTATATATGTTCAAATAAAAATAATGTTCGTAACCGGAGGAACTCTTGGTTACAGTGCAAACCCGATAAACATCTTTTAACGGTGGTAGTCTGCTGGTTGCTACCTAAATTAAAAACCTATAAAATACGGGAAAACAAATCAGTTTGGTTCAAATTATTAATGCAGTTTCAGCGGAGAAGATCGTTGTGCTAGCTTTTTAAATAGAGTCCAGCGTTAATATTTTCCGTTGGCAGCCATCTAGAATAACATAATTTTATTTGGTTAAATCCAATATACATAGGATTGATACCAATACATACATGAAATAGATAAAAGAAATCATTACATAAAGAATAATAGCCCTGTAAATGTCCAACACTACAGCCATCTAAGATGAGGTGAAGACTTGCAAGACACATTTTAAGGGCCAACTAATGACTAAAACACCGGGTTTGGTTCCTTTTGGCTAAGTTGCAAAAGAAGAAATGTTTGTGTTTTCCTTTAGGTCCAGTGTTAAACAAACTTGCTGCCATTTGGATGAGGTGCGAACTTGAAAAGAGACAACTCGAAGATTATTGTGACCAATAGGAAAAATGAGAGGATATGGAGTGAATGTACATGTGACAAAAACGCACACGATACATAGAAAACTCCAGGTTATCAAGGACAGGGCTTTAATTCCTGTCTACATCTTGGTGTCGCCTGAGGGTCTTCATCTAGAGGTAAACAATATTCACCCCCTCAAGCGAGATCAAGAAAGCTCCTAGCGTGCACTTAAGCGGTATTCTTGAAAAAAATTATATCAAGTTTAGTTCCAATTGGTTTTGTGGCTTCAGAGAAGGTCTTTGAAAGATGGTTTCCGATAGAGTCCAATGTGTAACACTTGTGAATAGGTCTGGTGTAATTGACTATGTAGATCTTTGTATACGTTTTCTTATAGAGTCTAATGTTTAACTAAGTTTCCTGCTGGTACTTTCTTGTATGAACTGCGGACTTTATTCACGCCTTTTAAAAAAGAAACCAGCCAATAACTATTGCCACACGTTTGGTTCCAGTCCCCAGTGACGCCCGATTAACAATTATATTATGTTAGAAGTGCTATAATTTTGTTTCATAGTCGTTTCTGTCCACCACATGCATACGGTCTCATATCCTTCGTAGGGTTAACCAATCAAATTGCAGTGCCAGGATATTTCACCTCATCAGCAAATAAGGTATTAGGTCTATACTCACATTCAAAATCTGTAACTATATTTCTTTTCCATAATGTCATTTATTTCCTGAATTACTCGAAGTTCACTCTTCAACACAATTTGATTTTCTTGACGTACCACATCTTCGTAGTAACAAATAAGGGCTTTCAATTTAGCTATTTGTAATTATCAGGCTGCTGATTTTTGGAACATATATTCTATGCCCTAGTATAACTTTCTTAATGTTTACAAATGATTTGCTGATTTTTTTCTATATAAGAAGTCATAAAAAAATCTGCAAAGTTTATGTTTCCTGCTAGATTTTTCTGGTCTTCAGTATTTATTTTAGTTTACTGGCTGAGAATATTTTGGCTTACAGTTGGACCACCACTTCAGTGTAATATCAAATAAAAAATCTTAACTGCTAAAATTTAGCAGTTATTGGCCAACCCTAAACTAGCATTATACAATACGTTTACAATAGGGGATTATGAATATGGCAGATACTATAGTATATATTTTGTAATTGAAATGCGCTATGATCAAATCATCGAATATATACGTTCATTAGTTGATATTTTGATAGTTGCTTATTTCATAAATACTTTTTTTACTTTCTGTGTACTGTCAACAATTCTGTGAAAGGCTAATCGTAAAGGGATAATGCTTTGATATATCGATTATGCAGGAAGTAGATACGCGGTATGACAGTATTACATGGTTGCTATGTTGATGCAATTACAGTCTAGGGTAAAACTTACAATTATCTTGATATGAAGTAACCGGAAAGATATGCAAAAGGCCGTGTGTTCTTCACTTTTTAAACAGTAAAGCATTGCCGGCTACAAACTCATTAACTGTCTTTTAAATTGTAACCAACTCATTAACGGACAAAAAATTTGTAATAACCATTTTAAATCCTTTAAAATGAACAAAAATATTTGAGTGCCTACAGTTAAACTATTCCACATTAAATCTTGTACAAAAATAAACCCTTTTCCCAAACAAATATCTTTTTCTGATTGATACTCGTAGAATTTGCTGTCAAAATTGTACTAGGGTACATCTTCGCCTTTTAGTTTTAAACTTATGTTAAAAACAGTGACAGCTTATACTAGCGTAATGATAATCGCACTGGTAGACAAACGCATTTTACGAGATAATGATTATTTATAAACTTAAAATCGAATTTATCAAAAAATTTCAAGACATAAATTGAAATTTACTCTCAAGTGACCCGTAGCCAACTCCGATTAACGGACTCTTCGCCGTTGTAACCACATATTAAACAAAATCAACGGACATTTCACCCGATTAGCCGAATGACTAGTGTGAATCCGTACCCAAACTTAAAATGACATACGTGTACAATAGAAATAGAAAGATTGTATACTGTCATATAAGACAGCTAAGCAACGACGCTAAGCATAGATCCCCACTATAAAGCAAATATACTGAGTGCCATGGAAAACGTCAAAATTATTTTTTCAGATTTATTTCACACAAATAAAATTTTACACAAGCTTAAAAACAAAAACAAGGTCCGCATGACTGGTTTTGAAAAACACCACAAGCAATACATGCACATTTATGGTGTTTTTTTTTTGGCTCGCATGTTTCTCTCTCTGACAAATTTTTAAGAGATGACTAAAAAACCATAGGAACAACAATTTTAGCAGACGCATGACTTATTAGTAATTTAGTACATGTTGTTAAAGGGATTTAATTGCTAGACAGAAGATTATGAATTTAAGTATAAATATCAGATGCTGCGTTTCATTGGGACACAGTTTATAACAGACGCCATGTTACACGATTTTCAACATTAGACAATATTTTAAAAATGAGTCATCAAGGTAACAAAATTCACAGTTTTGCTAGGTGATTATAGTATTTTGAATTTTAGATCGTTTATTTTACGGGAAAAAGAATTCTATACACTTCAAAATTTGTTAATTTCCGTGACAGTTCTATACCCACACAATTCGGTACTTACACACTGTGGATGCAAACTTTTTTTCAGTTTAATACTATACGAAACGCTATATTCAACATCTCATGTTTTCTCTTTTCTTAGTTAATTCACGCTTCTTAGAATAGTTTTCATTTAGTTTTTCCTAACATACAGTACCTTAAAACGAAAACATGGTCACAATGAAATTTTGTTGGCTTATTTAATGTATATTTAGTTTTCTTCTTCTATTTTACAAATACATTTTGTTTGAACTATAACCAGGGAAATGGTTGTTGTGTTATTTAGTGAAAATGCTTTCGGTACTATTGATACACTATTTGAAACAGCAGTCCAAGCCACCTACATGTGTGCAAAAAAAACCTTCCTAGACTGATTTTGCATAAACACATGTAGTTACTTCTGAGACACATGGATTTTCTGGATTCAGGAGTCATGACAGCATCAGGCATTAACTGGCTTGCAAAATATTTACCAGACATGGTTGCCATGCCGACGATATTTCTTTTTTACCGTGCATAATATAATTACAACTGTAAAAATTATGATACGGATAATACAATATTAAGTGAACTGAAAATAAAAAAAAAAAACAACAAAACGCACACAGAAATAAAAAAAGTAATAAATAAAAAGAAAAATGACTTTTTCCAAGTGACATTGCTTTGCGTACTTGTGGGGAAAAACTACCAATAACCCGAACCGGAAAGTTCCTTGACTGTCTGATACTGATTGTTCTGCAAGTGTTATGTTCTAATGTAATTCTAAATATGTGTTTTTTTATTTTATTTTAAGTGAACGGAAAAATTATGGAGATGTATTACTATCATTCATATAATATAATGAATATCACCAACGTAACTGATAAATCAAAGTTAAGTAGATGTACATTTTAACCTCAGTGTCCTAACAGTGCATATCTCTTAAATAATTTGAAAATGTAAATGCGGCGTATATACCGTCGCAGAACGAATCGGTCTTTTTTTTATTAGATGTGACAAATCCTTTTTATGAAGTGGATTTGCCACCGAATTTGCAATTATTAGATCTGTGTTAAATGTCTTTTAAATATTCTTGTTTTTTTAATCTTGTATCTAATCTTATTTAGCAACTGCTTCACTTTAATATTTATTTTGTTATCTTGGTAGTGTTGTTTAGTACGGAAGCGTATTGATGCCACACGAAGAACAAAAATATCTCATAATTATGAGATAATATCTCATAATTATGAGATAATATCTCATAATTATGAGATATTATCTCATAATTATGAGATAATTATCTCATAATTTTGAGATAATATCTCATAATTATGAGATATTACCTCATAATTATGAGATATTTTTGTTCTTCGTGTGGCATCAATACGCTTCCGTAGTTTAGTCAATGGTTTGTATCATTTTATTTTTTAGTGATATATTTTTTCAATACTTATACCGGTTTAGTGCGACAGTGTTTTACCAGCAGACTAGGCTCCTTTAGCTAGCCGGCAGATTAGCGGCGAGCAACCCTTGACCAATCTTTAAAAATTACGTTTTGTCATATTCTCTCCTTTCAAGATTGTGGTCATGGAGTTAGAAGTCTACCTGTGTTGGGTTTTATTCGTATGTTGACTAAACTATAGGGAAACGGGACAGATAAAGGGGAGGTTTGGGTACCCATATAAACCGGTTTAACCCTACCGCTGGCTTTTGGTCATTTTTCCACGATGGTCAGTATTCAATGCATTGGTTTTCAAATTCAAAAAAAAAAATAAACCTTGAAATCTGTTGAATATTGAGTTGATCAAAATTCAGTGGCTTTGAGATCAATTTTCAACGTTGAAAAACGTTGAAAAACGACCAAAGGATCAATTTTAGCGGGTTCAAAATTCAACCTTACACCGGTACCAAGTCCTGCAGTCCCGAGTTCCTATCGTTGTTTACGTTTGCCTTTTGTTTTATTTGTGTTTTTACTGTGTAGTTCCTAGTATATTGTGGCATGTAATTATAATTTTCAGCCATTGCAGGTTTCCTGTTGTCCTTTTTATTTTTTTACAGAAATGTTTCCTTTCACCACACACATAAACATATAAGATTGACCTATAATTGTCTTCCCGAATTGAATAATTTTTGCATGGATCTTAAAACATGAAATCTGTTTTCCATTTGAGTAAAAAAAAATCACAACTGCACTTAATCCCCATCATATACTACGAGCAAGATTTCAAAATTCAAATGCTTAAACATATCTCCAGTGTCCTGTTACCGTGCACCTCCAATTGCAGATCTTCTATTCGGTAAGGAAAGAGAATTTATAAAACTCACAAAATGGAACCGTCAAAAATAGTGATTAACTTATTTTAATTTTCAATGATAACAGCAGGTATACTGACGATATTCTTACTATTCCCAAGTAAAAAAATCCACTAAATAAATCGCAGAAATAAATTGAGAACAAATCTGTAATTTGTTCACGATTTGAATGCGATGTAAATTCGCATGCAAATGAGCCAACAAATCGCATTTAATAAATCGTAATCAAATCGCATTTAATGAATCGCAAGCAAATCGTTTTAATTAATCGCAAGCAAATTGTTTTCAAATTGTTAACAAATCAAAATAATAAATCGCAACCAAATCGAAATCCATTTCAATTAATTGCAACCAAATCGCAAACATTAAGTTACACACAGAGATAGAAGTGTACGTGTATTATGTACACAACATGTATTTTCAAGCAGAATTTCTGCATAATATGAATAAAAGCCTTTACCATGGGAGCACCAATGTCAATTGGCAAAGTAAGAAAACAGAGGAAGAGTGGTCAATTCATTTAGTGTTATGTATGTTACAACTCACACTATGTATTACACAATATTGTGTACACATGAAATAAAATTCAATCAAGGACTAATAATTATTGATTAAAACCTTCATCTTTACCTACAATGTTGCTTAGTTTTTAATCTACTCATAAATAAGCTTGTTTTAGTTACCCCAAAACATAATATAATTGAGTTCAAAAAGATACATGCATTTATCAAAATTTAATTTGAACTATATATGTATATATTTCACATTAAAAACTAAATATTGTATATTGATTACTCACAATCTGCATGTCCACAACCTACATTGTCTAATTTAATTTTCCAATTGTCAGTGCATTTTTATATTCAAATCATGCACACACAAATTTCTGGCTCCACTTTTGAATCCTTATGCAAGAAGTATGCCAGTGAGCATGCCCAAATACTTCAACATTTTTAACAAATTGTAATGAAATCAAAAATGAAGAATATTGTAAACATGAATGCCAACAAAGTTAAATAAATCGTTAACAAATCGAAGAAAGGTCTTAATAAATCGCAAGCAAATCAGTTTTTAGAAATGAATTGTATTCGAATCGAATAACCATATTTAGCGTATTTCGATTTCTTTTCGATTCATTAAATGAATTGTAAAGAAATCATGTCACTAAATTTCATATATACAATTTGAATGCAATTTGTTTGCGATTTGTTAACGATTTATTTCCAAAAATTTTTACTTGGGTTGACAATCCCGTTTTTATACTATGTCGACCTCATTTACCTACAAGATCTGCAACTAAATAAAGCAACAAATGATCCTAAAATACTGTCTTACTATCGTCGTTGACTCTGGTAAAATTGTAACTAAATTTTTTTTATAAAAGCGATGACTTTTATTTCAATATGACTAAATTCCCTTTTCTTGCTCCATCATACGGGGTATATATATCTCAACTAGTACGGTTCGCTCGAAACTTCTCCTGACGACTTGCATGAAAATAACCTTGCTATGACAGCCAAACGTTTACAACAAGGTTAAAGATTTCATAAGTTTTTAAACACACTAAAGAGGTTTTATAGAAGATATAAACATTTGGTATCTAGATATGGTATAACTCAGAAACAGCTGATTTCTAAATGCATTTTTCAACCTTTGTTGTGAACAATGTCTAAAACTGATAATATAAATCCAGAAAACTGGGATGTAACTTACATTCTATACGTACATGTACATTATCATAGGAGATATTCTGCATGATTCCGTTTATTTGGCTTTGGGACCCAATGGCCTGAAGATTCTGAAGGTATATAGTCCATGGGCTGGAATAACCCCCCGTGCACCCCCATTTCCGAACCCAAACCATTTTTTAAGACCGCATACATCCCTTCTTCAAAATAAAACATGTTAACACGAGCATAACTTGCACGCACTTGTGGAATTTGGCCCATTTTTAGACCCACTTACCGAAAGTTTGGAAAATTTCGTTTTTCGTTCAAGTTTTTCTTTCAGTTGCTTCAAAATATTGACAAATGCCTTCAAGTTATATAAAAAGGTGTATCAAATGATTGCTTATTGTATGAGCTTTACACAGAACCCAAGTTTTTACAATTTTTATGCCCAATACGTTCAATAGCGCAATAAAAGGTACACCTACCCCAATGAAATACATTGTGTATTGACAAAAAACTGATGTTTTCATGGAAATTGCGTAAATTTGATGGTCTAGAGAACCCGAAGTACATCTCAGTTCCCGATTCTGAAAATTGTGTTTAGCTTTTCAATCTATTTTGTTCAATATAAAACAGGTTAAGACAATGTTAACATATTTTAAATGACCAAAATTTTATTTTCAAATATACCAAATACAGGGACCTTTGAATAATTTCTTTTTTGAATAAGTTTTTTCTTCATTTGCCTAATATTATTTTTAGTAAACATATATCATTTAAAATAGGTATCAAATGAAAGCTTATTATATTTGCTTTACAATCTTAACAAATAATGGCCGTTTTTAGTTAACATATACATCATATATCAATAAAACTTACCCCTACACCTACTAATTTACTCTAAATTTGTCAATTTTTGTCTATTTTCGCATAAAAATAACCAGAAGACGCAAAATGTGTTGTATAGGACAATGTTGCATAAATAATATTATGATATTATATTTTAACAGCCAATTGTTGACTTAAACTCAATATTGTGCCCAAAATTGATAAAAAATGGGAATTTTCAACATTTCAGAATTGTCCAAAGTCCACTGCTATATCGTTATATATGCCAAATCTGAAGGATATTTCTGCAACTATGCCAATTAATTGTACCAAGCGACACATTTGGTGTCTTAAAACATTGCTAAGAAAAACAAGGAGTGTTAAATGTGACTCTGATTACAGAAAATCTTACCCCTACTCCAACAAATTTACCCTGAAATTGTCAATTTTTATCTATGTTCACATAAAAAATAACCAGAACACGCAGACATGTGTTGTATATGACAATAATGCATGAAATACATCAGAATGAGGTATTTCAACGGCTATTGGTCTACTAAAACTCAATATTTCTTCCTTAATTGATGAAAAATGGGAATTTTTAACATTTCAGATGTGTCCATAGTTCACTGTTAAATCGCAATATATATCAAATCTATAGAATATATCAGCAGATATGCCAATTAATTGTTCTAAGCAATACATTAGTTGTCTAAAAACATTGTTTAGAAAAACAAGGAGTGTTATATGTGACTCTAAATACCGAAAATTTTATCCCTACCCCAAAAAATTTTCCCTGGAATTGGTGTTTTTGGTCCATGTTCGCATAAAAATAACAACAACGTGCAAAATGTGCGTTGTATATGACAATGTTGCATGAATTACATCATGATTTGGTATTTTAAAACCCATTGGTCGGCTAAAGCTCAATCTTTCTTCCCAAATTGATGAAAAATGGGAATTTTCATCATTTCAGATTTGTCCATAGTCAACTGTTAAATCGCAATATGTATCAAATCTATAGAATATATCTGCAGATATGCCAATTAATTGTTCTAAGCGATACATAAGATGTCTTAAAACATTGTTTAGAAAAACAAGGGGTGTTGAATGTGACTCTAAATACCAAAAATCTTACCCCTACCCAACACATTTCCCCAAAATTGTCAATTTTTTTGTCTATGTTGGGATAAAAATAACCACCACACGCAAATTCTGCGTTGCATATAACAAAGTTGCATGAATACTATCATGATTTGGTATTTGATATCCCAGTTGTCAGCTTAAACTCAATATTTTGTCCAAAATTGATGAAAAATGGAACTTTTTTTGGCATTTCAGATTTGTTCAAAATTCACTTTTAAATCGTTAAATGTGTCAAATCAGGAGGATATGCAAATTTATTGTTTTAACCGATACATATGTTATTTAAAAAACACTGTTTAGAAAAATAAGGAGTGTTCAATTTGTCTCTAGATACTGAAAATCTTACCCCTACCCCAGCAAAATTAAATTTAAAAATCTCCAAAATATGACCGTCTGTACATATTAATGAACAAAGCATACTAATATTTCACTTTCTTTGCAAAAGATGCATTTGATACATCATAATATGTAATTTTGACACCAAAATATGGGTAAAATTGAATATTTTGGACGATTATCG